>JADRCD010181147.1:7844-25822 GCA_019843815.1 Montemys delectorum
TCTTTCTTTCTTTCTTTCTTTCTTTCTTTCTTTCTTTTTCTTTCTGTTTGTCTGTTTTTGCATCCTGATAACAACTTGCCCTCCTGTGGCACTCCTCCCACAAATCTACCACTAGCCCTCCATCCCCTTCTCCTCTGAGAGGGTGGAACCCCCCCCCCCAGCATATACCCCCACCATAGTACATCAAGACTTTGCAGAACTAGGCACATCCTCTAAAACCTTGATTTTCCTAGTGAGTTCTTAGCAAGAGAAATATCCTTGCTGTTTCTACCAAAAGCAGAATTATTTTGATAAAAGGAAATCTTCCGCAGGCCCACTCATCATGCACATAGTAGACATGTGAATACATTGATAACTAAGCATTGAAATATATACTACCTCTTATAAATTATCTAAAAGTGAACAAGGATCTACAATAATTACTTCCAAAGCTTTTAAAGCATGTGATGCCATATTGCTGTTAAAATACAATGAAGGGAACATTACCTGCCAGGGGAATAACATAGTCCTATCCTTATAAGCCTGTGGTTGAACTTGAACTTGATTGAGAGTCATCTCATGGAGACTGTGGGCCACTGCATACACAGCATTGTATACATTGTAACTCTCTTCAGTCATGACCATTTCAAAAATATTCCCTGGTAACAATTCCAAAGAGGAATTGGGCAGACATTTTTCAACGATTTTACAATCAGATTGCAAAAGTGAGCAATTGAAATACTTGTTCCACAAGAAATGAAGGAAAATGTCTTCTGGGTACTTGAAAGGAGTGGCTTCCTGCACAAAATTAGTGAAACCAAGAATCTCCCCATGATGGGGCGAAAAACTGAGAGCCCCATGAGATAATTCTAGCATGGTGTATTGCTGAAATTTTTGGCCAACCCATTTGGAGCTCATGACCCAAACTTTTTTTGTTATGTACTCACTATGTCTATTTTTTATTACAGTTAATATAAAAGCAATGGATCCATAAATTACAATCACATTTGCTGATGACTCTAGAATATGCATCTGATTACGGGTTTGCAAAGAGTTTAGGGATTCTCCCCACAATGATACTGTTTCTATAAAAGCTATGCAGACTGTATTATTTTCCAGCTCCTTTCTCAAGTCTGATAGAAACTGAGCACCTCTGTGGTCATCTGTACTGAGCAGTCCCACCCAGGTCCAGTTGAAATGAAGCATCAAAGAGGCAATACCAGACAACAGAGCTGTGTCTTTAGGGGCCACTTGATAAAGAGATGGAAACTGGTTTCTGTCAATCTGATCATGATCAAAAGGCCCAAAAGTAAGCTGAAAGGAATAAAGTATTTAAAAAAGAAGAACAAGAATTACCATTAGAAACAGTCTTATCCTTAAAAAAAAAAACAGATTGAAGTGATAATGTTGAAATTCTTCTCCATAGTTCTTAATGTCACATCTCACTTCCTGAATGTTTTCAGGAAAAAAATGATAAGTGTCAAAGTTTAAAACTACCTTGTGCACTGTTCATCATTTTTACTATTTTAAAAAGTAAAATAAAATGTGTATGTCTTTATCAATCTTGTAGTTTCTTTTATAGTAAGTAATTAAAATCTCTCCCTGTTATTTTGAAAAATGTTAAAAAATATGAGACTAGAGAAATGGATGCCAATCGCTCACATCACGTGCACTCACCTGAGGAAATTTGTAAAGATCCAACACTGTCCCAATGGTTTCAGATGTTTTCCATAATATTCCAGTAAGTGCAGCAGCTGATTTGCTATTTTTTCTACAGCTGTAATTAAGGATGAATTTGCTCAAACCTGTGAGCCAGTAGAATACACTCCGCAGAGCATTCCTTTGTAGATATGGCACATTGTAAATCTCAAGACCCAGTGAAATGTTTGGTAAAATATGGGAGTTCAAGTTGATCTCACTGATGGCAAATAACATGGCCAAAACCAGCTGGTAGTTGTGTACGTTCATCCTACATAGAAGTACCACAACATAGAACCTCATAACAATTAGACCTACAACATTATTCTTATGGCTTCGACAGTTTGTGTTTTCATTAAATGCACACTTTATGTCTTCCAATGAATTGTTTCAGTTCAAATGGCCTGCTATGACATTTATAGATACTGAAGTGGAATACATGTTAATTATAGACCTAAGAGAGCTTGCAGTCATGGATTTTTGTAGGTGGAAATATAACATTATTCTACCACAGAATGAGATAGATTCCTTCATATCATATTCCCTATCTGGTCTCTACCCTCCAAAACTATGTAAAATAATTGTTTCTCCACTAAGCTACCAGTTTTTGTGGGTATACTTTTATAAAAGAACACACATATTGACTTCAATCTACCTGGGCCAACAGCTGGCTTTTGTCCAATTATCTGTACGTGTGTGTCAGTGTTTCTGATTATGGTATGGTGTAATGCATCTGTTTTTGTTAACACATTGCAATGCTTGTACATGAAATGCATGTGATAACTTCTTAAACTTGACACTGTTTCTCAGCCCCCTTCAGATTATGTGTCTTTGTTGTCACCCTTATATGCAATGGAAGATTCTTGGAATTTTCCTGTCTCATCTTCCTATCTCCTTATAAGAATACTTCCAGTGTAATTGGGCACTGTCATTCCCATTGTGATGTGAGCTCTATGAATCTGAACTCATGTTCCTCACCTGTATTCTAACTACTTTCTATGCTGTGGCATCCCAACACATTTAAAACAATGACATCTAGTGAATAATTATAAGACTTATACTTGGAAAAGCAAAAACTACATGTATATGGAGACAAACAGATATACTTTCAACATGTTGTTAGCATTCCGTCTAAGATCCACCCCACAGCTACCTGGCAACAATCAGGTATGCTTGACTCACTATAATAGGGGCTGCTTGCCCGCTTCTCGCTCTCTTCCTCTTGCTTTGTCCTGTCATTTCTTCCTCCCTCTCTCTCCACATGCTCATGGCTGGTTTCTACTCCTCTTCTTCTCTACTCGCTCTCTTTGCCGTTCTCTGCCTTTATTACCCTCTTTACATGGGCCTGCTGAGGCACTATCTTTCCCCCATATCTCACCACACCTCCATAGAACATACCTCCCTCTTTTTATAAACACATCACATGTAAAGTTCAAAAAGAAAGGCTTCCTTATTTTTAATTTTTTTCAAATTGTTTTTTAGTTGGTGACATAAAATTCCTATATATGAAGATGTTATTAATTGCTTCATGAAATGTCATCTTACTTTTATTATGTCTGAAATATCCTTTTGAAAGTAGATTAATGCATTATTGGTGATGTGGAAAGAAAATGAACATAGAATTGCACAGTCCCATATTGGCCCTTTACCATTTAAAAAGTAGATCTGGGTAAGGTTTTTAAAGCTAAACCATCCCTAGATTTATTAAAACTGTTTTTGCTTGTACACACAGATAAGTGTAGTTCTTGTAACATAGAAATCACCCATCTAATTAAAAAAAGAAAGCCAAATGATTTTAGAGTCGAATTCTACTATACTCTCAGGGAAGAGCTAATATCATTCTCTGTAAAAATACAAACAAAGAAGCTGGAGGGGGGAGGGAACAGGGGTTTGTTTTTGTTTTTGTTATTTTATTTTATTTTATTTTATTATTTTATTTTTTTGGAGGGGAACCTGGGAAAGGAGATATTGTATGACATGCAAACAAAGAAAACATCTAATAAAAAATACAAACAAAGGAACGTTCAAAATTCACTTTATCATGCCATCCATCATCCAAATGGAAAGTCAACACAAAAAAGAAAGTCAACACAAAAATCTCTCAATGTAATCCACAATATTAACATCCCAAAAGAAAAAAATGTCCATGATCATCTCGTTAGACGTTAAAAGTGCATGTAACAAAACCCAAAGCCCCTTAATGTGAAAAGTCTTGGAGAGATCATGGCTACCAGGGACATACACATAATAAAAGTCGGCTTGTAGCAAGTTTATATTTTAGAAAACAATTCCACTAAAATCAGGAACAAGGCAAGGTTCTCCACTACCTCCAAATCAATAAAGTTCTTGAAGTTGTAGATAGATCAATAGGCAGTAGAAAAGTTTAAGGGAGATCAAATTGAAAAGGAAGAAATCAAAATGTCACTATTCACAGAGCATATGATAGTAGACATGTGTGAGCTAAAAATTTATTCAGGGAATTCCTACAGTGAAAATACAAAACTAATTAAAAACACCAGCAACCCTTCTACACAGAAATAATAAACAGGCTGTGAAAGAAAATAGAGGAGCACCATTCTTCACAACAGCCACAGAGTATATAAAGTATTGTGCTGTACAAATAGTCAGGCAAGGAAAACACGCACAATAACATTGTTAATCTATTGAAGAAGGAAATTGAAGAAGATATCAGAAGACAGAAAGATCTCACATGCTGATGTATCAGTAGGATCAACACAGTAAAAATGGCCTTTTAACCAAAGCAATCCCCAGTTTTAGTATTATCCCTATCGAAATTTCAACAAAGCATTTGACAGGCCTCGACAGAAAAATACTCAATGTCATATGTAGAAAAAAACCCCAGTGTAGATAAAACAACCTTGTAGAATAAAAGAAAATAAAAGAATAAAAGAAAATACCTGACTGCAAACTGAACTTAAAGCATTAGTTTAAAAAAGCACACTATGTTACCATAAATGTAGAAGGATTAATTAATGTAATTGAACCGAAAACATTGATGTAAATCCAAACACCTATGGATACCTGATTTCTGATAAAGAATCCAAAAATATGCAATTGAGAAAAAGGATTTTCAATGAACGGTTATGGTCTCCTATATACCAGCATTTATAGAATGCAAATCTATGCATATCTACCATGCTGAACAAAACTCAAGTCCAAGTGGAGACAACTTTCTGAGTAGATCAGGAATCATGCAGGTAATACATTCAACAGTTAATAAAATAAAATCTCATGAAAATGAAAATTTTCTGTAAGACAAAGGAAACCATTAATAGGACAAAAGAGCAGTCTTAAGATTGAAAAAGATTTTCACCAAGCTATACCTGGCAGAGAGCTGTTATCCAAAATATTTAAAGAACATGAGAAAGTAGACATCAACAAACCAAATATTTCAATTAAAATGGTATACAGATATAAACAGAAAATTCTTAACAGAAGAACTTCTAATGGCTGAGAAATATTTAAATAATTGTCCAACATCCTTATGTATCAGAGAAACGCAAATCAAAATGAATCCAAGATTTCATCTTGTACATGTCAGCGTGGCTAAGATCAAAGACAAAGTAACAAAAAAAACCAAACCAAAACAAAACAAAAAAACCAAAGTAACACTTCGTGTTGGTGAGAATGTGGAACAAAATGAACTCTCTGCATTGAGGGCAAACTTGTACAAGCCTCTTGTTAAACCATATAATATTTATTCAAAATATTGTGAATCGATCTATCTGAAGAATCATCTATACCACTCCTGGACATAAGTAAAAAGGACTCTATTCTACCACAAGGGCACTTGTTCAACTATGTTCTTAGCACCTTCATGAATAAGAGTTAGAATCAAGAAACAATCTATATACCCCTCAACAAAAGAAAGGATAATAAAAATGTGGTACATTTACATAATGTAGTATTAATCAGAGCTTAAAAAATAACATCATGGAATTTGGAACTAGAAAAAATTATGCCAAGGGACGTAAACAAGACCCAAAATATAAACATGGCATGTTCTAACTTATAAATGGATACTAGCAAGAATGTAAAGACAGTCACGCTATAATCAATAGATTTTGAGAGACTAAGTAAAAGGGAGGTCTTGAAGGAGGATGCAAGCACCTTCAGAACATAATAAATATTAATGCTATATTCATATAAAGAACTCATTCTTACGTTTTATTTATAAGCATGGTCTATGACCTCCATAATCATACTGGACTGTTAGATTGTGAATTTAAATGAGCTTACACTATAGATACTACACTTAAAT
This sequence comes from Montemys delectorum, assembly GCA_019843815.1. Taxonomy (NCBI): domain Eukaryota; kingdom Metazoa; phylum Chordata; class Mammalia; order Rodentia; family Muridae; genus Montemys; species Montemys delectorum. The sequence continues at coordinate 13,804 of JADRCD010181147.1, forward strand.
AATTAAATTTAGGATGGTTGCTTAAAATTCTCCTAGTACCCGATAACATAACCAGTTATAGTTTTGCTGAAATAATGTTAAGGTTTAAAACTGCCCCTACAGAAAGTGGATCAAATATTCAGACTTCATTTTTTGTGTGAAACGTTTTAGCTTGAGTTTTCAAGCTTGCCTTTCTCTTGTTTCTGCTTTGAAAATACTTTTCCATTCAAGCTGTGAATATCTTACAATAAAGTGAAGAATGAATCAATATAAAATAAAAATAAAATGATTTTCAGTTGCACATAGATAAATTGAAATATCTGTGTTGAGGTAGATAAGGCCAGCCACCCTAAAACACATGAACTTTTTCATTTACTGTAATCATGATGTATGTGCTTGTGCACATAGAATCAGAATATGGGGAAAATGGACAGAAGATTTTCAGAATAATCCTGTTTCAAAATGACTATGCACTCTCTCACTGTATTATAAAATATTTAATCAGAAGCATGAATAAAGTTTAGTAGATATTAATGTATGTCATTCATATACCCTGTCTTGTACATAGATACTTTTAAGATCTGTTACATAAGGCAAATGTATTTATCATACATGGAAGAAATGAAAAAATTCTATCTTGGAATTTTATTTTTTTATCCTTGAGATAAGCCATTTTTCAACTGTTCATATTTGATGAGCTAGGCACTTAAATCTGTTTTACTGCAACTGTGTTCTCTCAGGCAGATTTCCACTAACATTCTCTGGAGAGCCATAGTATATAGTGTATAGTACATAGTAGTGCCTGAGCTAGAGAAACTAGACAGTAGAGGAAAAGATGAATCAAGTGCAGCCTGAATTCTTGCAAAATTAAAAAATATATATCCCTGGTGCATGCAGAGGTCTAAGTAAAATATTTCATCTAATATTGAAATTTTGGACTAGTCTGATCAATTTTTCTATTAAAATTTAAGACAAAATATGAAAACATATTCTAATTCTCTAATGCCATATTATTGTTGAATTATTCTCCTTCTGCCCTTGACCTAATGATGTATAACCATGCCAGGATGTGGTCAAGGTGTTGTAATTTCTCATTCACAAGAATCCACCTATGCTTTCAGCAATTTTCCAGCAACTGACCACAAGCTGGATATTAATAGAATAGTTTTATTTCCACATGTTGAGTTCAGAGTTGAGAACATGCTTTGTTTCTTCATTTCAGGTCTTTAATTTATGTACATCTCACAGTGATAGAAATATCATCATGGTACAAAATACACTTTATTACTTTTAAAAACTGTCGTGTATCATTATTTCTTCCTAAATTCACCAATGAAATTGAAACAAACTGTCTGTTCAGATCTGTAGTCCTTATAGATTTCAGGCTGTCTAAGGAAGAGCTCTCAGTAGACATAATCTCATAAATTATGTTTGTATGAATAAATTCATAGTCATGTAATGTATAATGGAAACACACAGATTGAGTAGGGTTAAATGGCTAACAATCTCTGACATCAGAAGATGTGTGAAATAATTACTTTCAATAATGTGCAAAATGTTAAGAGTACACAATAATAATGAAGATAGGTAAATTTCTAATTCAGGTCTTACTATACCTAAATCAGAGGCAGCTGACACAAGCAACATCTATTATTCTAGAACGGGAGGAGGGAGTTGAAAGTCACAGATTATCTGCTCTAATACAACCATGACTGAAATCCCCCGATTACCTGAAGTGCTGAGTCAAACCACTGTCAACAACCCTTTACCACAGAACTGATATTGTGCACGCCGTTATGCACATTGCAGTTATGCAGGGGAAAATGAACAAATTGCAGCCATCAAATATGAAACATAAAACTCTGAAATGAAACATTTCTCTTCCTACTTGAGAGGATACAAAGATATCACCAATAAATCAAAATTAAAGAGAGGGTCTTGGATGGGAACGCATGGAGTCTCATAATGAGAAATACTTGCAATAATGTTCAAATTCATACTTAACCCAGGAAACATGAATATTTTAAAATGAGTCAATATAAAGCACTTACTCTAAATTATTGTCTATGTCAAAAGATAATGTTTTCCAATCTATTGTTTCACTTACAGGCAATGACTTTAAAATTGGAAAAAATGCACCAATAACCACAGTCCCATCATGGTATAGTAGGTATTCTGATTCGGTTAGGCAGGAAGAGATTGCAAAGGTCCAGATGAGAGGTGGCATGTGTAGAAACTAGGAGATAAAAAGGCAAGAGAAAAGCATATTAATAGATGTTTCTGCCAAGATCTGGGCTGTGGGGTGGTACAATCCATGGTGTGTCACATATTTATACATACAGAGTTCATGTGCATGCATTTTTGGCTATCCCTATAGTGTTGACCTGATGACTGAGTATGCCACTCTAAGCAGCCTGAGATGTTTGCATGGATTCTTTCCCCTACCCCTGGAGAGTTCAGTAGGACTGTTTGCTTCAGGCTCTGCATCTGGGACACAACACTCAGTGAAAAACAGGTTCGTGTTTAAAGCAGCATATTTTTTTTTTCTTCAGCTATAATCACAATTATTTGTTCTAAGACTTCAAAACCCATGGCTAGATTTTCCTTCTGTGGTTTTAGCCACAAGGGTTTACTAAGAAAGAATTCATGTGAGAACCCTTGAAGAAAATGCATCACATAATATCAAAGGAAATTACTGTTGGAAAAAAATATGGACAGACAAGGAAGATCCAGACCAGGAACTGATGAGCTAAGTTAAAAGAGCACCAGGCTCCATAAAACTTAATACTGTCATTATTATGTTCACATTTTACGTTCCTATATATTTTAGGATTCTAAACCCATTCTGTTTATGATACATATATATCTACATATAAATATCTCATCAGGTTTCTAGTCCAGACACTTTGTGTCTCATTATCAGGTAATCAACTGGTAAGGTGAATTTATCACTTCAGATACATAACTGAATTACAATATAGAAATTATGATAATAATTTTGTCTTAATTTTGATTGCCTTGGTATTGTTTCTCTATTTTTTAAACTTTTATTGGATTATGATGAGAAAAGTTACATGATTTCAATTTATCTGAATTTGTTAATATTTAAAAACATATTTTAAGTAAATAGAATTAAATCACATTCTTGTTTCCCTTTTGTACCCCCACTCCTCCCAGAGACCCCCCTTCAATACCTACAATATCTTTTTTGTCATATTCCTTAAAATTTATAAAATATTATAACAATAAAAATAAGTATTATAAAAGTTGTTTGATATAAAACAACAATCAATTTAACAGTCTTATGTAGATGCTATACATCTACAGCAATAGTGAAAATACATTGTTCTCAATATAAATTTTAAATAACTCCAAACATATTAACTGTATACTTCAAAATAATACATCACTACTGGTATTTTCCTAAATGAACATAAATATATAAAGTCTTTTTGTTTTGTATTTAGTAGAGTTTAAAATCTTGGCTCTTACTGTGGTACAAGCCCAAAATAAAAACAATTTTTAGACATTGGATTTCATTGTATAAGGCTATACTTCACTGACCCTCACATCACCAAAGGATTTTACCTCCATCATATCTAAGCTGAGAGTTGATAGTTCTGCTGCACCAAGAAATGAATTGTAGGCTCGATTTTTGGATACAGCCTTCTTGCTATGGTCAAAGCTATTTGACTTGAGTGAGTGACTTTTTTCTCAGACCACAGAGAACAGGTTACATTCATTTAAGAAATGGTGTGTGTATTTAGATGGTCTATCCATAAAGTCATTCACCAACTGTTTCAATGAACAATGGTTCTACTTGGAGGGTGGCACAGACATTGGGTGAGGGTAAGAATTTGGTTGATTAGCTGTGATAATGTGGAAAAGCATTCATCTCAAAGAAAGAGTAACTTATAAAGTCCTCTTCTTCAAACTTGATGTAATAGTTACAAATGTCAAGCAAAGCATTCAGTCTCACTCTTTGTTGTTCTCTTACAAGCCCCTTCCCAATTTAATTGTCTATTTTTCTTTTGTGTATATAAATACTTTTGAAATATATAAGCTGTTCTGAAAACCATAGTATAGTGTAAAGACATGAAATAAACAATACTACTAATAGAGAGGCTGAGATAGGAGAAGCAAGATTTCAAGACCCTATTGTTGTACACAGCCAGACACTGTCACGAACAAACAAGCTGAAAGTGTATATAGATTGTACAATGTTGGACCTATTTCTCCAATTACCAAATTAGATATACCATTGGATGACAATCAACAAATTTCTAATTCCTCATATTATTGGATTTCAATCGATTAGGGTATGTTGGTAATATTAATTTTCATATTAAGATATTAAGAAAAAGTAATTGTTACATTCCTGTTGTTTTTGTTGTAAGAGGTGGAATTACGTTTGTGTGGATTTGTTGAAAGATTACCTTCTTGCTTCTTCTGGGGTGTAGTTTTGCTCTTTATGTTGATGTTTTCCATCTATTATCCTTTGTAGGGCTGGATTTGTGGAAAGATATTGTGTAAATTTTGTTTTGTCATGGAATATCTTGTTTTATCCATCTATGGTAATTGAGAGTTTTGCTGGATATAGTAGCCTGGGCTGGCATTTGTGTTCTTGTAGGGTCTATATGACATCTGCCCACGATCTTCTAGCTTTCATAGTCTCTGGTGAGAAGTCTGGTGTAATTCTGATAGGCCTGCCTTTACAGATTACTTGACCTTTCTCCCTTACTGCTTTTAAAATTCTTTCTTTGTTTAGTGCATTTGGTGTTTTGACTATTATGTGGCGGAGGAATTTTTTTTCTGGTCCAGTCTTTTTGGAGTTCTATAGGCTTCTTGTACATTCACAGGCATCTCTTTCTTTAGGTTAGGGAAGTTTTCTTCTATAATTTTGTTAAAGATATTTACTGGCCCTTTAAGTTGGAGGTCTTCACAATCTTCTATACCTATTGTCCTTAGGTTTGGTCTTCTCATTGTGTTCTGGATTTCCTGGATGTTTTGGGTTTGGAGCTTTTTGCATTTTGCATTTTCTTTGACTGTTCTGTCAATGTTGTCTATGTTATCTTCTACCCATGCTCTCTTCTATCTCTTGTATTCTGTTGGTGATGCTTGCATCTATGTTTCTTGACTTCTTTCCTAAGAGTTCTAACTCCTGAGTTGTCTCTTTTTGTGATTTCTTTATTGTTTCTATTTCCATTTTTAGGTCCTGGATGGTTTTACTTAATTCCTTCACCTGTTTGTGTTTTCCTGCAATTCCTTAAGGGATTTTTGAGTTTGCTCTTTAAGTGCTTCTACTTGTTTACTTGTGATCTCCTGTAATTCTTTATGGGATTTTTTTTTGTTTCCTCTTTAAGGGCTTGTACCTCTTTACCTGTGTTCTCCAGTATTTCTTTAAGGGAGTTATTCATGTTCTTCTTAAGTTCCTCTATCAGCATTGTGAGATATGATTTTAGATTCAAATCTTGCTTTTCCGGTGTTTTGGGATATCCAGGACTTGCTGTGGTGGGAGTACTAGGTTCTGATGAATCCAGGTAGTCTTGGTTTCTGTTGGTAGGATTCTTGGGTTTGCCTTTCGCCATCTCTTGATCTCTGGTGTTAGATGTTCTTGGTGTCTCTGATTAGAGCTTGTCCTGTCCCTGCCGCTCTGCGACTTCCCTGTGACTTGTGAGGCCTGTGTCTCCCGGCTGGTCCCGCCTTAGAAAATCACCAGAGAGAAAATGTTGGATCTCTCCTGAGTCTCTGGGTTAAAGCACTCCCTGGAGGCAGGCCTTCCACTTGCAGGGAAGGGGCAGAGAGGGTCGCTGATCCACCTCTGTCACTTGGAAGCTGAGAGGATCCTGTTCCTGCTGCCCTGCGACTCCCCTGCGACTATGAGGCCTGTGCCTCCCAGATGGTCCCGCCTGAGTCTCTCTGTTTCTCTATTTTTATCCACATTGAGGCATTGAATCTATATGTCCTCATTACCCTCCTTACCACTGACCATTTTTTTTTGACATAAGAAAGATACATCCATTAAACCGCCAACCAAAGAGTACACATGATGGGACTCATGGTTCCAGCAGCACGTGTAGCAGAGGATGGCCTAGTCAGTCATGAGTGGGAGGAGAGGCCCTTGATTCTGTGAAGGTTCTATGCCCCAGTGTAGGAGTGTAGGGGAATGCCAGGGCCAGGAAGTGGGAGAGGGTGTGTTGGTGAGCAAGGGGAAGGGAGAGAGAACAGGTTTTCTTTTTCTTTCCAGAGGGGAAACCCTGAAAAGTTCCAAAGAACATAATAGGTGCTGAGGATCTCTGTCTTCCTTTCATGAAGTTACTGTACAAGAATATCACAAGCAGGGATTATTTTGTAGCACATAAAACAATTTTAGGGCAATGCAAATACTTTGTGCTGTAGCATAAACATGGTTGCATTTCATATGAATTTGATTGCCCTGAAACCTGAACAACATAAAATCTGAAGCAGTGTGTAGGCAATGAAAGTTTTAATGCCCAAACATGTCCTCAGCATTAGACTCAAGGATTTATTTCTAGTAACACTAAAATTTGAACAAAATGGCTGCCTAAACAAGATCTTCACAATGAGAACACTTGTTGATATCACAAAGTATAAGAGCTAATTCTCACAAGACTCCACCCTGGGTGGAGACACAGGCAAGTAAGGACTGCTAAAAAAAAAAAAAAAAAAGATGATTCAGTATCAGCAGGCTCGAAGCCACCATTTATTAGCTAACACCTAGTAGTCAGGAGCAAAGCACATACATCCTAGCAAACCTTACATAAAATGCATGGCCTTGGCAGAAGTCCAGGTCAACAGGCCTTCTTGTGGCCATACTGCACTTCTGGGCCTTGAGCCTCACCCAGATGATAGACAACAAATTTTCAATTTCTCATACTTTTAAATTTGAATCGATTAGGATAAGTTGGTAATATTAATTTTCATATTAGGAGATCTTAAGAAAAAGTAATTGTTACTTCCTGTTACTTTTGTTGTTTGAGGTGGAATTATGTATCTCTTGTATTCTGTTGGTGATGCTTGCATCTGACTGCTGATCTCTTTCTTAGGTTTTCTATCTCTATGGTTTTCTCCCTTTGTGATTTCTTTATTGTTTCTGTTTTCATTTTTAGATCCTGGATGGTTTTGCTCATTTCCTTCACCTGTTTGATTGTGTTTTCCTGTAATTCTTTAAGGGATTTTTGTGTTTCCTCTTTAAGGGCTTCTGTCATCCCAAAAGCAGGGACCTAGGCTAGTGGCCCGCTTGAGGCTCTCTCTCTCTCCCAGGTGGCAGGGGGCCTGCTGCTGAGGCCTGGGTCTCCCCCCTACCCACTAGGGCTGACCTATTTGCTGCACAGCACCTTAATTAAAAAGGAGGCAATGTATGAATGAGTTATTTTATTGTAGGAAGAATAGAATATGCTAGTTAAATAGAGAGAAAGAAAGGAAAGGAAGGAGAGAGAGAGAGAAAGGAGAGGGAGAAAGCCAGAGAAGAGAACAAAGGGCAGAGTGGAGAGAGAGAGAGCAAGAGAGTAAGAGAGAGAGAGGAGAAGAGGAAGAGAGAGGAAGAGAGGGAGAGAAGAGAACAAGAGAGCAAGAGAATGAGAAGAAGAGAACAAGAGAGTGAGGAGAGGGCAAACCACTCCTTTTATTGTATGGGGTGTGGCATGCCTGGCTTGTGGTCAGATGACTGTGTGTAAGGTCCAGCTAGAATGCTGGGAGTTTGAGGTATTATCTGCCTGATAGAGCACACATCTCCTGCAGGGGCAGCTGTGAGGGGTCTGGGCTGAAATCTGAGCCATTGGTCTTAGATGCAATCACTGAATACCTACCATCCCTTGTGAACAAATTTTGCTCAGTGGGTCTCCAGGGTTCCAAGGTGGCTGCTCTACTGGACTCCAGCTGTCAGAACTGCCCACTGCCCCTCAGGCTTCTAGCTGTTTACCTGTGTTCTCCTATATTTCTTTAAGGGAGTTATTTATGTCCTTCTTAATGTCCTCTATCATCATCATGAGAAGTAATTTTGGATCTGAATCTTGCTCTTCCAGTGTGATGGTGTGTCCAGGACTTGCTATGGTGGGAGAATTGGGTTCTGATGAAACCATGTAACCTTGGTTTCTGTTGCTTATGTTCTTATGCTTGCCTCCCGCCATCTAGTTATCTCTAGTGCTTTCTGCCTTGGCTAAACCAGACTGGGTCCTGTCCTTCCTGTGATTCTGGTTATGTCAGAATTCCTCAGAGTCAAGCTGTCTCTGTGATCATATGATTCTTGGATCCTGTGATCCTGGGCTAATTAAAGCATCTGGAAGTATAGCTTCCTCTGGTAATTATGGGACTCGCTGCAGAGTTTGTTGTGCCCAAGGTCTGCTCAGGGCACCAGCCTAGACAGACTGGAAGGAACCAGTGCCACTGGTCTGGTGGAGTTCCTGTGTGTCTGAGCTACGTTGGTCCTAGTTATTCCCAATGTTGTAACAGATGTGTCCTCCTCACCTCTGATCCTTAAGATCCTGGGTGTGTTAGAGCTCCTGGGAGTGGAGCTTCCTTTGGGTGTTGTGGGACTGGCTGCAGAATTTGCACCCAATGTCTGCATAGGGCACTGGCCCAAACAGATAGGAAGCATCGCATGCCACTGGGCTGGCTGAGTTCCTGTGTGCCTGGGTCCCTCTGGTTCCAGTTATTCCTCAGTGTAACTTTTGAGCTGGTTAATTTTCTTCTACATTTTATTATTCTCTGGGGGAATAAACCCTTCCTCAGAGGACAGTGCTTCCAGAACATCTTTTCTTCTAGATTCACTAGCCTTTTTGATCAGCTATTGTTAGATGAACAGGCTGGTTTATTCTGGTACAAAGTCCTTTTTTGGAGAAGGGAAAATATTTGTACTATTCCTTTTACATACGGCAACATAAAACTGAGCCTCACATTAAATAATTCACTTGAACTATAAAAAGAAGATGCAATTTGCATTTTAAGAGGGAGGGGACTAACATAACACTTTTCTACCTGTGTAAATTATTGATCATTAATTCATGCACCCTGTGGTAGCTCAATAAAAATGTATTGAATTGAAAAAAAAAGTGCATGACCTTCTCAATTCTTATGAACTATATAGAAATTGATCTCTGGTAATTTTTGTCTTTTAATCTGTTTTATATTGATATAATCAAATGAGAATAACATCATCAGTTTTACTGAAAAAAGGTATGAATAGAATTCTTGAGTACATATAGTAACCCAAAACATGGCTGAGACAGTAAGTGAAGTGCTGCAGCTGCAATGAGAGGAAGGATAATATGGCTGACACTACAGTATTTTTACAACTTGCATTTACTGAAAATTGTTTTGCCCTTTCTAAAAGTTATACATTTTGTAGTTAAGATTATTATATAAATATACTGTTTCCTCCTTTCTCCTTTATATTATTCCTACTATTGCATATACACATCCTTGCTTTCTTTAAAATTTACATGCTTCTGAATAGAAAGAGTTCAGTCTAAATGATGTTCTTTGTATGTGCATTCTCATGGCTTACCCATTTTAATTAGTCAATGAATTGGTTTGGCTTTTCTTGTGAGGAGATTATTTCAATATTGACTGTTTGGATGCAAAAAGGTAACCTTTCTGTCTACACCTCCTCCTGAACCCATAGCACATCGGTGAACCTTTCCCATTCAGAATCCAACATTCTATCTGTATCCCAGGATGTCTGTCATAACCATGAACACAGATTGATTGCCTTTCCCTGGACATCAAATCCAGCCTGTTTCCCAGTAGGTCTGACCTAACCAGAGAGCTTTGCTTTCTGGCAGGAAGCCTGCTTTAACCCAGGTAATACATCTCTACCTGCCTCCAAAGAGGTAGTCACACTTGAGTCTTCCTTTGTGTTAAACTTCCTACAGCCCGTGAGTTGTAGCATGGATGTTCTGAAATTTTGACTAATATTCATTTATCAGTGGGTCTGAGTTACCTCACTCAGGATAGTTTTGAGTTCCGTCCATTTGCTGACAAAATTCATGATGCTCTCCTTTTTAATAGCTGAATAGTATTCTATTGTTTTAATGTACCACATTTTCTGGATCCATTCTTCAGTAAAGGGACATCTGAGTTTCTTCCAGCTTCTAGTTATTACAAATTAGGTTGTTATGAACATAGTGAAGAGCATGTCCTTGTGGTGTAGTGGAACATCTATTGATTATATTCCCAAGAGTGGTATTACTGGTCTTTGGGTAGAAATATTTCAAATTTTCTGACTAACCACCAGATTGATTTCCAGAATGGTTGTGCCAGTTTGCAATCCCTCCAGCAATGGAGGAGTATTCATGTTTTCTAAATCATTGCCAGCATCATCTGTCACCTGAGTTTTTGAACTTAGCCATTCTGACTGGTGTAAGGTAGAACCTCAGGGTTGTTTTTGTTTTTATTTGCATTTACCTAATGACTAAGGATATTGAACATTTTTTAAATGCTTCTCTGCCATTTGAGATTCCTGTGTTAAGAATTCTCTGTTTAGGCTCAGGCCTCACAAGTGGCAGGGCAGCCGGGACAGGATCCTCTCAACCTCCGTCCATACCTAGGAGGGACAACAGATCCACAGCCCTCTCTGCAACTTTTCTAGAAGTGGAGAGTCTGTCTACAGGGTGTGCTCTGAACCCAGGACTCAGGACAGACAACTGATCCACAGCTATCTGGGCCCGGATTTTACCAAAGGGGAGCTGATCTCCCAGAAGTGCTGACATAGGCTTACAGACCCACAGGAGGAATAAGCTCTAGTCAGAGACAGCAAGAGCATCTAACACCAGAGGTTAACAGATGGCAAAAGGCAAACACAAGAATCTTACCAACAGAAACCAAGATGACTTGGCTTCATCAGAACCTAGTACTCCCACCACAGCAAGTCCTGGATATCCCAAAACACTGGAAAAGCAAGATTTGGATCTAAAATCATATCTCATGATGGTGCTAGAGGAATTTAAGAAGAACATGAATAACTACCTTAAAGAAATACAGGAGAACATAGGTAAAGAGGTACAAGCCCTTAAAGAAGAAACAAAAAATTCCCTTAAAGAATTACAGGAGATCATGAGTAAACAAGTAGAAGTCCTTAAAGAGGAAATACAAAAATTCCTTAAGGAATTACAGGAAGGCACAAACAAACAGGTGAAGGAATTGAGCAAAACCATCTAGGACCTAAAAATGGAAGTAGAAATAGTTAAGAAATCATAAAGAGAGGCAATTCTGGAGTTAGAAATCTTAGGAAAGAAGTCAGGAAACATAGATGCAAGCATCACCAACAGAATACAAGAGATAGAAGAGAAAATTTCAGGGGCAGAAGATACCATAGACAACATTGACAGAACAGTCAAAGAAAATGCAAAATGTAAAAAGTTCCTGACTCAAAACATCCAGGAAATTGAGGACACAATGAGAAGACAAAACCTAAGGATAATAGGTATAGAAGAGAGTGAAGATTCCCAATGTAATGGGCCAGTAAATATCTTCAACAAAATTTTAGAAGAAAACTTCTCTAACCTAAAGAAAGAGATATCCATAAACATACAAGAAGCCTATAGAACTCCAAATAGACTGGTCCAGAAAAGAATTTCTCCCACCACATATTAGTCAACACACAAAATGCAAAAAAAAAAAAAAAAAAAAAAAAAGAATACTAAAAGCAGTAAGGGGAAAAGATCAAGTAACATATAAAGGCAGGTCTATCAGAATTACATCAGACTTCTCACCAGAGACTATGAAAGCTATAAGATCCTGGGCAGATGTCAGACAGACCCTACAAGAACACAAATGCCAGCCTAGCCACCTCTACCCAGCAAAACTCTCAGTTACCATAAATGGAGAAACCAAAGTATTCCATGACAAAACCAAATTCATACAATATATTTCCACAAATCCAGCCCTTCACAGAGTAATAAATGGAAAACTCCAACACAAGGAGGGGAACTACATCTCTAAAAAAGCTAAAATGTAATCTTCCAACAAAACTAAAAGAAGATAGCCACATGCAACAGAATTCCAACTCTAACAACAAAAA
>JADRCD010181150.1:0-18356 GCA_019843815.1 Montemys delectorum
GGGGGGGGGGCTCCCAGAGACTAAACCACCAACTCAAGAAAGAACATTGCCTGGACATAGGTTGTTTGCACATATGCAGGAGCAGTGCAGCTTGGTTTTTTAGTGGGTCTACCAACATCTGATGTGAGGGCTGACCTTGAATCTGTTATCAGCCTCTGCACCCTGTTTCCATAACTGAGCTACCCTTTCTGGCTTCAGTGGGAAAGGATATGCCTAATCCTGCAGTGACTTGATGTGAGGTTCTGGGAATGGGGTGGGAAAAGGGACTGGAATGGACATGATAAGAAGAGGATCCTGGGATTCTTCCCCTTCTCCTTAAATAGGGAGCAGGGAATGGGGAGAAGATCAGTGTGAGGAGCACTAAGAGGAGAAGTGGGACATGATATTGGGATGTAAAGTGAATAAATAAAAGCATTTTTAAAATCCTTAGTGTATAAGTTTTAGTTATATTAAAATTGATAATAAACTAAAAGTGCTACATAGAAAACTTAGAATCAGCTGTAATCTCATCACATGCTGGGCTACAAGGGTCTTGTAGATCATATTTCTGAATACATTCAATGACCCATGCAAAACACAATACAGTTCAAGTAAAAAAAGACATCAAATCAACAATTAAAACTACATTCCCAATTTCTATAATTTATCTGTATTTTCTACTTCTTCAACTCTCTAATGTCTTTAATAGGCAAAAATGTAGTTACTGTGAGCAAGAAGTCAAAAGAGGGGGGCTGTTTTCTTTCTATTATGGTTTTACATGCAATCATCTTTGTATTTCTATATTCATGTCTAGTTATAATCAATGACTACCTCCACCTGATCCTCATTGAAAGATTTCTTGGTTAAGCATAGTCCATTTACAACAGACTCTAGAGTTTCCCAAAGAAAGGATTTTATTTCTAACTTACTGGTGAACTAGGAGTCTTTCTCATATCCCCAGTGTTGGCTCAACCTTCATAAATCACCCAGCAGTGACACTCTTCCCTTAACCAAGGGCTATCAGTGTTCCATGTGTCCACAGAGTCTTCATTTTCCAAAGTGTATGGGCCACATATAACCTTCCTTATATTTTCAAGATTTTGCTGACCAGTCTTAGTGAATAGTCTGACACTCTGGTGCTCTCTCCTAATATGCTTTTCAGAGTTTGGCTTCACCTAATAAAATGTCTTATTGGTTAGGAATCACTCCTCAGTGCTAAAAGCATGAGAATCCCTATTGAGTTACTGGGCTCAGTCAAGAATCTGTCCAGAATGTCTCAGAATGTTGCCTGGCCTTCCTTTCTTCCCAGAGGACAGCAATTTTGAGATAATTACTGTTTGGTTGCCAAGGACACCTCTTGGCAAATTATATTTATCACCCACAGTGACTTGTCCTAATCTTCACAGGAAATGGTATTCTAGAGACCATAAAATTATTAAGACATATTAAGTTATATTGTTATTTTCCATGAGTACCTTATACTTTAAAATGGTATCCTCATGGCTTAATCTTTCTCACATCATGAATTAGATAGAGGTTGAGGAGGCTTCTGATTTCTGTAGCAGTTTGAGACTTTTCAGAATACTGTTCTATTTCTATCAGGGGAACAGTGATTTATCTTCTAAATGCCATAAAAGTCAACAAAGGTAAAGAAAAGTTGACAAAAGTCCTCTGTACTCTCACTGGGAGAGGTCTTGTGAAATGCACATCTATGGGAGCTCAGTGTCTCATTTCCAAGCACATCACCTCAGGTAACTGTTTTGGTTTACCCTTCATAAATGATCAAACATGCACTCCCATGCCAAATGCAGGCTAGAATAGGGACACAAAAGCCCATGTTCTCTTTTAATCCCATAAAAACAAGGACATGAGTGAAGTCTGGGAACTTAAAAATCTAACTCTAGTGTCTTCATTAGTTTGTTCTCTTTTCTTCCTTAGGATCTCAGCACTCCACTGTTTTCTACTTTGAATGCCATAAATTCTATGGCTGAGGGTACATATTTTCCAGAGTCAAACTCAATGCCATACAACCATGAATACTGCCTGAATTAGCAGTAGGAAATTTGTTTCGTGCCTATCAAGGTGAGACTGATTCTCTCAAAGAATTTTGAAGTTAGGTTTAAGAATCCCTGACTCAGGCAAATGATGCCAACATCCATTGCTACAAGTAACCATGGTGTTTAATTGCATGTGAACACTCATAGTCTCCTGGGTCTGAGATGTGACTGTAAGCTCTTACATTTTCCGTGGCTGTATTTTATCCTTGTAGATCTCTAAGGACACTGCCAATAATAAGTCTGTCCTCTAATAATGTGGAAAGATTCTGTCCAGACTTGTCTTTGCCAGTAAGTAAAGAGAACACCTGAGACCACTATACTCTCCTCAACACAAACAAAGAGTACTTACAGGTAGCATGAATTTAAGGAAAGCTCATGACCCATGTATACTGATGGTGAATGGTGTTGGGCATTCTGAGAAAATAGAGCATCCTATCTCCCAAGGAGAACTCATAGTGGATCCCATCCTTTGGCCAGCCACATCTTATCAGACATTACATGCCAATTACATTTCCCAGCATAATTGTTCAGGTTTTTGACTAGTTTCAATCTCAGTAAATGATGAAATATCAAGTACATTTTGTGCCATGATTTTGTGCCATCAGGTTATCTGCTGCTCTATGCCACTCCACGTTGTGTACAACAATGTTCTTTCAGAGTTTGCTTTGCCCCAGGAGATTTCCTATTGGAAGCAGATTTTCATTTCATTTGACAGTGTAAAATGAATACATGCCTGGGTTAACATTGCTAGAAAAAGAGGGCATGCCATTGGTTTGTTTGGAAATGTAGGTAATGTGAATTTACCCTTTAGAAATATACTTCTTTAGGACAGAGGGTATTGCATTATTGGGAGGCAAATCACCCCTCGAGGAGAAAGAACAGTACACAGGGATAATGTCATGCTTGTGCCATCATAATGTGGCCTTAGAGCGAAAGAGACTCTTCCTTTTAAAATCAAGAGAGGAGCTTCATTGTGAGGAATACTTACAGTAAAAGAATGATGGCCATCATAGACAGGGTATATCCTGGGTAATTTCTGCTAACTTGACATAAACAATTGTCACTTGGGAGGAGGATATAACAATCAAAAATTGCCTCCATAAGATTGTCTTTGGCCATATCTTGATGGTTAATTGACATAGGAGAGCCCAGCCCAACATGGAAGATGCTATCCTTATACAAGTGTGGGTGGAATGAATAAGATAGGTAGCTGAGCAATTACAGGAGAACAAGTCAGTAAGCGGTATTGCCAATGGTCTCTGATTCATTCTGTATCTTCATATTGCTACACAGGCTCATCTCAATGATGACCTATAACATGTTAGCCAAATAAACCCTTTCCTTCCATTTGTACTTTGTCATAATGTTTACTGCTACAACAATGAAGCAAACCAGAACAGCACAACAGAATATGGTAGACTGAATGGAGCCTTTGTCTAATTTTGCAGTGGATCCATCTTTCCTTCTTCCTACAGACATCATCAGCCTTCTCTTAGTCAGTTTCTTTGTTTCAATTGCCAATATCTAAGTCATTTTTTTCCTGGAAATTCAGAACCCACTCCAAGGCTGAATGTCTGGTAGGTCATACATATCTCATTGGGTATTAAATGTCAAGCTGGTGCCTAACTAGAGCCCTTATTCTTATTGGTACTAGAAGGCCAACTGAACACTAACCAGGGGAAAAGGGTAAACAGCAATCCACTTACAAAGACTTCTACCTATAGATATGACCTACCTGCATGATATTCTAGTACAACAGTAGCACAATTATTTTTGGAGTAACCAACATTCTATGGTGGTATTTGGGGTCTATTCCATGAGGTGGAACTAATCCTGACACTACTTGGGTAGTCAAGAGCCTGAGAGTAGATAGGGGTATTCAACTGTTCTGCTAAAGGAAAATAGGTATAAAATGATTTCTAATGAATTTCTGCTGCACCCATAGATCAATGTCAGATGCAGAGCACTTTCTCTTGAAATTTTATGGGAAGTCAGACATTGACCCACAACTAGAAAATTTGCTGAAAGTGAGAGACTTTGGAACACTCAGTTCTAAGTGGGATTTTTCCATGAAATCCCTTTCCTTAGGAATACGTGAAGTATGTGGACAATGAAGCCCCCGAATTATACGATCCAGTGAGGATGGAAGACATCAGGGATACAGTGCTTGATCATTTTGGAGGGTACAGTTATAACTTCACAAGTGTCACTATAGAGAGGAGCAGAGAGGGTTGCTTTACAGGAGATTACCTAAATGAGCAGGACTGGATTGGGTGGTCACTCCAACCATTAAGTTGAGCCAAAGAAGTGTCTCCTCAAGCATCTAATAAGCAGGTCAGCTTGCACTTTGGCTATCACAGCTTCATATCCTTAAAACAGTATTCCTATACTTTGAAGTCTATCTCAAAGTCACGCTTATATTCCCTTAATGGGTATGTTGAATGAAACAACATTATGGCATGACTACCTTCAACCAAATACTCCTCTTTGGAAAGAAATCCAGTGGAGGGAGGGGAGTTTCAACATAGGAATAGAGTTGACGAGGATAGCCATAGTAATTCAACCTACACTTGTTATTATTTTCTTCAACTCTTTTCATTGGTTCAAACTGTGTGTGAGAAAGATCATCATGAAAAGTCAGTTTGAAACATGGTGATGTCCAACAGAAGCACAATTACTTTATCCTTCAAGAAGTCTTCAGTTTAAATAATAGAGGTTATGAAGATTAGAATATGGTTGCTTTTATTTACTTAAAATACTACCTTTTTAGAGGTTGATAATCTTCCTTCTAGTATTAATTTTCAACATTTATCAGGAGAATTTGAAACACCAAATCTGAGATTACTCTTTGTGTGAGAAGAAAGATATTGATGAGATTTAATGAGTCTTTATGATATTTGGTGCTGAAAACAAAACTGGCCCACTCATGGCCACTGTCTCTTGAGTTAGCATTATCTGGTCCTTTGCTTTTATGAGTCTACATGTGATGAATATAGGAAAGATACCATCAAATAAAAAAGTTCTCTGATATTTTAGAAGAATATTTTTTTTAAATAAAGGAGGAATTTTGAAAAAAAATCTCTCTCTCTCTCTCCATATTTTAGGTAACTTAGGTAACTACTGGTACATAAATGTATAGGCTTTGTCTCTGTACAATTAAGTAACTGAGTACTTCATTAATGTCTTTTTTGTATCATGGTACATTTTCTACAGTACCTCTGTAATCAGGAGAAATTTTGTGGTTTCCTCTTGCTTGACTATTACCAACATGTTTGTTTAGTTGGGTTTTGTGAATGAAAAGAGTGGCTGGTGTGTGTTGTGCTTCACAAATTGGATCCTAGAACACTGACTTGTGTTAGTGAGAGAAGGAAGAAAAGACAGACACCCAAACTTATGTATATACATTGAAGCTGAAGTCAGGTTGAATCCTGAACCACTACCTCTGCAACCTGGGCCACCATTATGATCACTAGCTATACCATGGGGTGGGGGAGTCAAGTCTTCTACAAAATCTCTTTTAGTAAGCAATCTCAGGGTATAAATATATATAAGGTAGTAAGGTAGAAGCCAGAGGTGCTATTCTGTGCACATGCAGATAAGTTGTTCATAAACATACATATTTGGCCTCCTGAGAAATTGTTCTCATTTCTTTTGAGCCTGGGTAATTGCTTTGGCTGTTGCACCATGGGTCTAAGATCTTGGCATCATCTATATGGCCTTGATCACATTAAAATATCATGCATCACAGAACTTACTCAGCCTCTCATGTTAAAACCTATGTAAAAAGTAAATATCAGTTCTACCTTTTGTTTCTCTTCAAATTTCATAATTTTAAAAATAATGCTGTATAAAATTTCAAAATCAATAGAAACATTGTAGCACCTTATAGTATGTTCCCACCTTAAAGTGATGTGAAATATACTAAATAAAGCCAGGAAATAGAAGAGGATATTCAGACATTCACCTTTTCTCAATATTCAGCTGAAAATAAATGTTTGTCCTTCTTGTCCCTCTTCAATAGTTTATTCCAGGTTACCTCTTGTGACACATCAATGTTTGAGATTTCAGCTCTGTGTTAGTTATGTGGGAGTGTTTATGCACATATGTCTCTGTGTGCACCAGCTGAGCATTCACTCATTCCAGGAAGTCTCCCTGAGTACATGGATACAAAACCTATAATCCAGCCTGATAGATTCTTACCTGGAGCCTCTCTTTTTAGGGGTGAGTACTTCATTTCTCTATCTCCTTTTCTGGTTCTCCAATTTTAATCATTTGAATAAATTTATATTTTTTGTTTTTAAGAATAATATTTACTATATTTTAAAGATAATTTTTGAGGGTTTTCTTGTAGTCAATATTAAGTGATGCAATTTGCAGGAAACATCTCATTTCAGCTATGTCAAGAGCTAGAAAATAATACTACCACTATGCCACAAATGAGTCTCCTTAAGCCTAGAAAAATGAACAGCTTACTAAAAAAGTCAGGAAGCTGGCTCCCTTTAGGTTGCTGCTGTCCTCACTAGCTTGCCAAGTTGCCCCAATTACTCTTCCCTTTTGTTGGAGTGACATCACTTCTCCCTTTTCTTTGTCTTTGATGCTAAACTTCTACTCTTCCCGAAAGCCAAGATGAAAAGACAATGTATTAACCATGCTTCTAGATAGGACTAATGCTGTCAGTCTCCGTATCTATAATCTAGCTTTACCTCTCACCTGTTTATTTTGTAGATTTTCTGCCTAGATTTCTCTCAGAAGTAGATTATGAAGAATTCCGTGATTATTGTTCATACCACATACAAAGCCATGTACAATAGACACTTAAGGATACCATTTCAAGTTTATTTGAAGAGGTCCAAGTTGCTGCTTAACCAAAATTAGTGTCAATGAAAAGTGAGACAGTTTTCAGCACAAGTAGTACGGTTCAAGGTAGGATGTGGACCACTCAAACGTATTCTTTGAAAGGTTACGCCTGGGTTAAGGGAATCAGGATTTTTCTTTTTAATTTGAAAAACAAAAACTTAATAGTAAAATCACTGTTTGGTAATAGTGCTTTAACTTCAGACAGGTGTCCCAACAGTGTAGAAACTGGGGAAGATAAACATGATGATACTTGAAGACCTCAGAACTGTTAATTATGTGTAACTCATTGAGCCAAAGTCTGAATGGAGGTGGAGCTCAGAGTACTGATCTTGGGATTAGGCTTTGCCTTGGTTTATGGTGGAGAGGAGAGTGGTTCTATGGATTCTTAAGAAGATCAACATTTTGATGGCATGTTTGATGTACTTCCTAGGCTAAGGATATGATATCTGATACCTGGATTCAAGTGTGTATCTGTGTGTGTGTGTGCTCGTATGTTTGTGTGTGTGTGTGTGTGTGTGCATTTGTAGTATGTATATACTCCCCACTATGGTTTGTTAGTCATAATACCTGAATTACAGAAGCAAGGCCTAATAGGATGTATGCTGTATGTTGAAAAAGCCATTGGAACTGTGCAATCAGATCAAATAAGATCTGATGATTTCCTCACCACAGGGAGCAGGACAGGGAAACTCCAGGCCTAACAAATTCTGCAGTGAATTCTATCAAGTACTGAAGGCAATGCTGACACCAGAAAATAGAGAACATTCTTGGTTAGTATTACAAGGTCCAATGACCTTGAGAGTAGAAAAGTCAAGCACATTGTAAGAGGAGTATAGCTGCCAAGTGTCATATTGATGTCAAATTATACTCAACAAAATATGAAAGTATAGTCTTTCATGACTGAGTGCAAATTAGAGGCTATGGCCATATTCCAATGAGAATTAGAGGAAAGGACAGTGGGCCATTTTGGACTACTGGCTATGAGGTTCCACTGAGTAGTAAAGAATAATCATTTCTTCTGAACATAGCAATGGATTGGTTGTTTTAGGCATGTGGTCATCAAGTCAAATGCATTCAAATGCCTATCAGAAATGTTAATAGTCTAAGTGTGGCAAATATCAGATCATCAGGATATATCCTTAACCAAAATACTGGGTTCCAGCCCTAGTATGTCAGAATCAGAAGCTCTAGGTTGGGGCCTCAACTTTGCCTTTTTCACAGGTTCTAGGATGAAAGAAAGATCAGGCTCAGGGTCTCATTATAAAGAATGAATAAATGAATACATGGGATCTGAAAGGGGGCCTTGTGTTTCTAAGATTACAAAGCAGGGTATGGGAAGAACACAAAGTTCTTCTTGTTTCCTTAATTGAATCCTATTTGGGATCAGGGAAGCACATTAGAAATGAAAGCTGGGTTATTATCTGATTTTAGAGATAGAGGAGTCCGAAGTGAAGAACAATATATAAGGATGAAGAACAATTCTATAAGGATGATTAGAATGTTTGATTTTTGTGGGAATTTGTC
Organism: Montemys delectorum; assembly: GCA_019843815.1. Taxonomy (NCBI): domain Eukaryota; kingdom Metazoa; phylum Chordata; class Mammalia; order Rodentia; family Muridae; genus Montemys; species Montemys delectorum. Next base: position 8,418 of record JADRCD010181150.1, read on the forward strand.
AATTCACCCATTGAAGGTGTTCAAAAGAATGAAAGGTATTTGAGTCCCTCGCATGGAGGTAGGTGAATGAACTGTACTCTCTAATCTTCCTCTGGCATACTCCACTATGTTGGATAATCTATAAAAAGAAAGGGGTCTGAAGAATAATTTAGAATTGCCCTGACACAGGCTGGAACATCTTTGGAAATGGATGATGAGGACCTCTGTTGCCAGTGTAAAGATCACAACTTTTGTATGAATGGCCTTGAACTTCAAAGTATGGCAAACTCTTCCATTGGAAGGATGCTGGGAGTAACAAGCAGTTCTCTGAGCTGTGCAACCATCCCTCCATGGTGCTGTGAATTTCTGGTTTAAAGTCTATTAAGTCCACTGAGGGTTGTAGTAAGAATTTTGGAGGGTTGGAATTTGAAGTAAGGCAGACTGAAATAGAGACCAAGCCTATTGTTTACCTGTTAATTAGCTTTGTTGTTACTCAGAGAAATGTTCCAATGGGTTTTTTTTTTTTTTGGTGGTTCTTGAAATGTTTACTTGCCACATGAGTTGGCCAGCTCCATGTACATGTGGTTAATATTTACTACGCGCTGGACCTTTGTGTTGAGAAATTTGGGCCTTTAAAGAAAAACTTTATATCTATGTACCACTAAATAAGAATTCGAGTAGTATTTTGATATGAAATACTTTTGTCTGGGCTGCAGCAAGATTAATAAATCATCTACACACTGGAGTGGCCTACTCCCCTGGGGGAATTTAAGAGAGGCAGGTTTTTGAATGGAACTTGTCCCAAGATGTAGGGGTTCTCAAATTTCCTGAGATAACATAGTAAGTAGTAGGATATCTTATTTGTTGTGGCCTACCATTTGGTGGCAATCATTCTTTCTGCAGTGAAATAGACTCTCAAACATTTTAACATTTACATTTGCCTAATGGCTAAGGATTTTGACCATTTTTAAAAAGCAGCATTTATTGAACGTTAATATTTCTTCTTTTAAAAGAATTTAAGTATTTTTATTATTTTTCGGTATGTGAGTGTATGCATTGACATGTGGGCAGGTACACACATAGGCATCCATGCTATGGTGTGCATGTGGGCATAGGAGGACACTCTGTGGAATCAGCTTCCCTCTTCTCCGTTGTCTGAGTTCTGATATTTGAACTCAGGTTGCAGAGTTTGAGTGACAAGTGCTTTTATGAACAATGTCTCTGGCCTCCTGTGGTTTCCTTTGAGAATATTTATTTACTTCATGGTTCCATTTCATGCTGGATTTTGAGTAGGATTTGATTTTCCAGCTATTTGCACACATTTGCTATCAGCTCACTGTCTTGCACCTCTTTGTGCTCCTTTGCATGCTACTGTAGTCCTTTCCAGCTAGCCCTTCCATTGCCTATATTGTGAAGGGCTTTTCTTACCTTTTCCTTCAATGAATTTAGAGTTTCAGGCCTTCCACCGAGTGGTCCACTTTGTCTATTTTGATGCAGACTCATTTCATTATTCTGCACGCAGATATTAAGTTTTCTAGCAACATTTATGAAAGTCTGTCTATTCCCCACATACATTTTGACAGCTTTGTATACAATTATATGGCTATAACTGTGAGGCTTTAATTCTGAGTCTTCCCTTCAATTCTATCTGTTTTCTGCTAGTGTCTTTCAATATTTTTGGTAATAAATTTGACACAAGGTTTTACATTTAGAGTAAAGCTACTTTAGCATTTATCTTTTCCATAAGGATTATATAGGCTCTTGGGCATCTTTTATGTTAATAAATTTTACAATTTTTTTCCAAGGTATGTGAAGAATGCCACTGGAATTTTGAAGGGATTGCACTAATTTTTTTCTTTTTTTTTTTAATTAGGTATTTTCTTTATTTACATGTAAATTTCTCCTTTCTCAGTTTCCCCTCCAACAAACAAACAAACAAACAAACAAAAACAATAAGAACAAACCCCTGTTGCCTCCCCCCTCCCCATGCCTGCCACCCCACCCTCTCCCACTTATTGGCCCTGGCATTCCCCTACACTGGGACACAGAAACTTCACTGGGCCAAGGTCCTCTCTTTCTATTGATGATCGAATTTGCAATCCTCTATTATACGCATGCTGCCAGAACAATCAGTCCCACCATATATAGTCCTTGGTTGATGGTTGGGTCCCAGGGAGTTCTGAGAGTATTAGTTAGTTCATATTGTTGTTCGTCTTAAGGGGCTGCAGGCCCTGCAGCTCCATAGATGTTTTCTCTAGCTCCTTCATTGGTGACCGTGTACTCAGTTCAATGGATGACTATGAGCCTCTACATCTGTATTAGTCATATATTGTCAGAGCCTCTCAGGAGATAGCTATATTTAAGCTGGCTTGTCCTTCCTTCAGTCTCTGCTCCATAGTTAGTCTCTTCCATTCCTTCCATGGGTATTTGGTTTCCCCATCAAGAAGGAATGAAATGTCCACCTTTTGTTCTTCCTTCTTCTTGAGTTTCTTGTGGTTTGTGGGTTGTTCTTCCTGTATTCCAAACTTCTGGGCTAATAATCACTTATCAGAGAGTGCATACAATGTGTGTTCTTTTGTGATTGGGTTACCTCACTCAGGATGATACTCTCCAGATCCATCCATTTCCCTAAGAATTTCATAAATTCATTGTTTTTAATAGCTGAGTAGTTCTCCATTGTGTAGATGTACCACAGTTTCTGTATCCATTCCTCTGTTGAGGGACATCTGGGTTGTTTCCAGTTTCTGGCTATTATAAATAAGGCTGCTATGAACATGGTGGAGCATGTGTCCTTATTACATGTTCAAGCATCTTTTGGGTATATGCCCAGAAATGGTATAGCTGGGTCCTCTGGTAGAATTATGTCCAATTTCCGGAGGAACCACCACACTGATTTCCAGAGTGCTTGTACCAGTTTACAATCCTACCAGCAATGAAGTAGTGTTCCTCTTTCTCCACAACCTCTCCAGCATGGGATTGCACTAAATATGTAGATTATTTTCAGTAATATAGAAATTTTCACAATGATGAGTCTGTCACACATGAACATGGAGGATCTTTCATTGTTCCAAAGTCTTTTCAATGTTTGTTGTTATTTGTTTGTCTGAATTTTGCTTTTGAGACAGGGTTTTAATGTACAGCTTTGTTTGATAAGGAACTTGCTATGGTGTTTTGACTAATCTCAAACTCACAGAGATCTGCCTGATTAAATGCTGGAATCAAAGTTATTCCCGAAAATCTGTCTTTAATGTCTTAAATACTTAAACCAAAGCTATCTCACTTCTTTGGTTAGGTTTATTCCTAGGTATTTTTTTAAAGCTAATATGAATGAAATTTTCCCATTTCTTTCATTCTTTCTTTTATATTGGTTCATTTATATTCTAGATAAGGTTTTTCTGTGTATCCCTGACCTCCCTGAACAAGGGTTAGCTTGAACCTTCTAAAGATTTACTTGTCTCTACCTACAAAGTGCTACAATGAAAGGGATGTGGTACCATCACCCAGAAAATTTCTTTTTTCCCTTTATTTTTAAATTATTGTATGACCCCTATTTATTTCATTTAAATTAAGTAAAACAGATATAGTTACAGTTATGTTAATTACTTATAATATGTTTCATTTTAACTTTTTTATGTATCTCCAATCATATTCACCATTTTATCTATTCTTGTCCCTCTTCCTATCTTTTTTATTAGATATTTTCTTTATTTACATGTCATATGATTTCTCCATTCCTCTCAAAAAAAACCCCAAAAACCAAAAAACAGCAAGAACAAACCCTTGTTGCCTCCCCCCTCCCCCTGCTTGCCACCCTACCTTCTCCCACTTATTGGCCCTGGCATTCCCCTACACTGGGGCACAGAACCTTCACAGGGCCGAAGTCCTCTCCTCCTACTGATGATCGACTTTGCAATCCTCTACTATATACATACTGCCAGAACAATCAGTCCCACCATGTATAGTCCTTTCTCCCCATCTTTCTAATTTGATGTTGTGTGTGTGTGTGTGTGTGTGTTTGTGTGTGCATATGTGTATGTCCCAATGTGTTTAATTAGGGCTATTTATAGGATAAATGAGAGTTTGTTCACAGAACCATGTAAACCTTATCAGTAACCAGATAAATGAAGAGTTAGCCTTTTCCCCCTATCAACCATCAATGGTATATACGTACCTAGGAGGGGTTGGGGCTGCATGATCCCTACTTTCTTCCATGGTAGGGAGGGGGTTGGTCCAGCTTTATGCAGATAATCTGTGAGTTGAAGAGTACAATAGCTACATTGAGCCTGTTAGATAGCATTCCTACAACTCTCCACAGACCCCTACAGGGTACTACGTTTTTATGTTGTTGTTTGAATGTCTCTTCTGGTTTAATTTCAGATGCCTTTCATTGACTGGGCTACTGACAATGGCTCATCCCTCATGACCACGAAGTGTCAAGAATTTAAATTGTTGTAACAGCGATAAAATGAACCCAAGAACGGTCTAGAAAGTGCATGAGATCTATTACAGCCCAGTGATCCACCACTGCCATAAAACTAAAAAGATACAAGCTACTAAAGAGTATGCTATACTCTTTATATAAAATATAAAAGTAATATTTAGAGCTGCTGTGAAACATAGATGGGTGAGATAAAGTAAGTAGGCACAGAAAGTGAAGAAATATAGGAGAAATAAATGAAAGAAAGAAAAGGAGTGAAGAAAATATAGGAGAGAAAGAGGAACAAGGAAGAGTTTTGAGAAAAAAATCAAACAAACGCAAAAAGAAAATAAAAGCAACATCCAATAATAAAAACTTCTAAAGCAACAGTAAATAAATGTGAGAACAGGCATAAAGATGATACAGTGGGACTACTTAAAAAGCAGTAAGCTAAAGTAAAATATTAAATGTAGAGAAGGTGTGACAAAAATGCAAACAATGACAATAACCAACAAGGAGCCAACCAAGTAAACAAAAAGCAACAAGTGCACAGAAAGGAACACCAACAAAACAGACAGAAAACAGTCCCAATAGTATAGAGACATATAGACAAGTTTAATGCCTTATTAAATGCTATGCATTCTCTAATAAGTGGATATAAGCCCAGAAGATTGGTCTCACAAGTACAATCCACAAACCACAAGAAAATCAAGAAGAAGGAAGACTAAGATGTGAATTCTTCATTCCTTCTTAAAAGGGGGAACAAAATACTCATAGAAGGAGTTGCAGAGACAAACTATGGAGCAGAAATTTAAGGAAGGACATCCAAAGACTGCTCCACCTGGGAATCCTTCCCATATTCAGTCATCAAATCCAGACACTATTGTGGATGTCTGCAAGTACTGACTGACAGGAGCCTGATATAGCTGTCTCCTGAGAGGCTCTGACAGTGCCCGACTAATACAGAAGTAGAGGCTCACAGCCATGTATTGGATTGAGTACAGGGTCCCCAATGAAGGAACTAGAGAAAGGACCTAAGGAGCTCAAAGGTTTGCAGCCCCTTAAGACAAACAACAATATGAACTAACTAGTACCCTCAGAGCTCCCAGAGACTAAACCACCAATCAAAGAGTACACAGAGTGGGACTAATTGCTCCAGCAGCAATTAGCATCATCTAAGAGAGGAGAGGCCCTTAGCCCTATGAAAGTTCTATGCCCATGTGTAGGGGAATGCCAGGGCCAGGAAGTGGAAGAGGGTGGGTTTGTGAGCAGAGGGAGAGGAAGGGAACAGGGTTTTGTTTTTTTAATTTAATTTTATTTTTTTTCAGAGAGGAAACTGGGAAAGGAGATATTGTATGACATGAAATAAATAAAATATCTAATAAAAAATAAATTAAAAAAGGAAATCATAGCCAGGTGGTGGTGGCACACACCTTTAATCCCAGCACTTGGGAGGCAGAGGCAGGTGGATTTCTGAGTTCAAGGCCAGCCTGGTCTAAAGAGAGTTCCAGGACAACCAGCACTATACAGAGAAACCCTGTCTCAAAAAACCAAAAACCAAAACCAAAAACAAAAACAAAAAAAAAAAAAAAAAAAGGAAATCATATTTAGATACATAGAAAATTGAAATAATACAATAAAGGAGCAAAAGTGACAAAAGCAAATAGTAAATAGGAAAAAATAAAATGAAGAGAGAGTATGAAGACAGGGAGAGAAGGGGGAAGAAAGGCAGGGAGAGAAAAGAGTGAGAGGAGAGAGGGAGAGGGAGATTTAGTTCCCATGGCTTCTACTAATGAATTCCAGTCCTCCTCATAGGGCAAAATGGTGACTTTAATCTGTCAACTCTTTTCCTTTCCTACGGTTTACATTGCTGCTGTCAGCACTGGACAAGTGTCTTCTACCATAAGAGCTTCTTGTTCCCCTCACTAGAGTTCCTTCTTTGCTTACAGGTGCCTCTGCTTCTGCACTTACCTTTACACACATGGGTCTAGGGGTGTTGGTTCTTTTGCCCCATTCCCTGCCCATGAGAAACTTCCTAGATTTTGTTCTCTACTTTGTTCTCTTGGTGTGGCTAATTCTTTATCTGAGTTTTGCCTTATATGCAGAGTGAGTTGGGGAAGCATCCACAGTCCTCAACTTGATACAGATGAAGTATTTGTGTTCACACTATCACAAACTCCACACATGTATGGAAACTTGACTTTTAAGAAAGAAGGCAAAACTATCCAATGGGAAAGGGAGAACATCTTTTACAAATTGTGCTGGCTGAACTGGATGTCTGCATGTAGAAAAATGCAAATGAATCTGAGTTTATCACTCTGTGCAAAACTCAAGTCCAAATGGATCAAAGGCCTCACATAAAACTAGGTACATTAAATCTTAAAAAACAGAAAGTGGGTATAGCATTGAGCTCATTAGTATAGCAGACAACTTCTAAAATAGAATACCAATGACTTAGGAACTAAGGTCAAGAGTTTATAATGGGACCTCATGAAACTTAAAAGCTTCCGTAAATCAAAGGACACAGTCAATAGGACAAAAAGGCAGCCTACAATTTAGGAAAAGATCTTCAGTAACTCCACATCTGACAGAGGGCTAACATCCAAAATTTATAAAGAACTCAAGAAGTTAGACACCAACAGTCCAAAAAAACCCAAATTTAAAAATGGGCACAGAGCTAATCAGAGAATTCTCAACAGAAGTATTTCGAGTGGCAGAGAAGAACCCAAAGAAATGTTCAAAATCTTGAGTCATCAGGGAGATATAAATCAAAATTACTCAAATTTCACCTTATACCAGAGTGGCTATGATAAAAAAAAATAACCTCAAGTGACAGCACATGCTGGTGAGGTTGTGGAACAAGGGAAACATTCCTCCATTGCTGGTGGGAGTGCAAACTTGTACAACCACTCTGAAAATCAACATGAAGGTTTCTCAGATGATTTGCAATAGTTCTTCCTCAATACCCAGCTACACTACCTCTGGACATGTATCCAAAATATGCTCCACAATCTGTCAAGGACACTTGCCCAACTATGTTCATAATAGATTTATTCATAATAGCCAGAAGTTGGATAGATGTCCCTCACCTAAAGAATGGAGAAAAAAATTAGGTTCATTTTAACAATGAAATAATATATACCCTTTAAAAGCAAAGATATTAAGAATTTGCAGGCAAATGAATGGGCCAAAAAATATTATCCTAAGTGATGTAACCTAGACCCCAAATGACATGGATGGTATGTATCCAATTATAAATGAATATTAGCCACAAATTATAGGATAACATTATATTTAACATACCTAAAAAAGCCAAATACCAAGGAGGGCTCAAGGAAGGATGGTTGAATCTTAAAAGGCAAAACAAAATAGATGTCAGAGATCGATGGAAGGAGATAATTGGGAAGATGTGGGGATGAGCAGACAAACAGGGTGGGGGTTGGAGGTCATATGTAGGGAAAGCAGGGAGAGAGACTTGAGATCTATGGCATTGTTGTGGGGGGGGGGAATCTCTAGTACATACCAGAAACCTGGTATGGGGGAAGGCCACAGAAGGTGTATGGAAGTTACTCTAGCTGTGACTGAAAGCTGTGGCTGTGAGAGATATGGTTCTGGAAGTGGCTATCCCTTTTAGCCAGGCAGAACTCCCAGTGGAGTGATAAGGATAGTAACCTACTCACAAAAAATCTTTGGCCCAAAATATGCCCTGCCTACAAGTTGCACAGGGAGAAAGATAGAGCAGAGAGTTAGGGAATGGTCAACCAATGAATGGTCCAAATTGAGACTCATTCCATAGTCAAGAACCAATCTCTGACACTATTAGTGATACATTGTTATGCTTACATACAGGATCCTAACATAATTGTCCTCTGAGAGGTTTCATTCAGCAGCCAATGTAAAGAGATGGACAGACTCCCAGACAAACATTAGATGGACCTTTAAAAGTCTTAAGGAAGAGTTAGGAGAAGTACTGAGAGACACAAAGAGGACAAGGACTCCACCAGAAGAACAACAGAGTCAACTAACCTGGATTCATGGGGAATCCCAGAGATTAAATCTTCAAAGAAAGAACAGGTAAGTTCTGGTCCTAGGTCCCCTTGTTCATAAGCAGATGAGCTCCTTTGTCTACATGCAGGTCCCCCAGCAACTGGAGCAGGGGCTGTTCCTGGGTCTATTACCTGGCTGTTGGTTCTGTGTCCTAAATGGACAACCTGTCTGGCCTCAATGGACAAGGATGCACCTAGACCAACAGCAATTTGGCGTTCTAGGTGTAGGAAAGGGGGTAGGATTCAACCAGAGGGGACCTAACCTTCTCAGAAGATAAGGGAAAGATAGAATTGAGGTAGGACTTGCGTTAGGGGGTAATGGGAGGAGGGGAAGGCCTTGTGTTGGGTTGCAAATAGAGTAGAAAATTAATCAAAAGTAAAAGAACTGCAGAAAAACCATTTTGGAAGCATGCAGGTGTAGGTATCATACATACTGCTGGAACTTCAATCTTACAGCTGCAGAGAACAAATAGGTTACTGCAGAGTTTGGTAAACCCACTGGCCTTAGCCTGAGTGTTCTCAAGCTCCAGGGTGAGCCTCAGCTGGTAAAAATCTGCTCTTGAACTAGATTGAGGCTACCCCTCTCTATTCACTTCTTAGCAATGCTGTGGCTCCTGCTTAATAATCTTGTCAGCATCTGCTACCTTGCTCTACACAACTGACTCCTTCATCCATCCCCTCACTCAGGACCTGTGATAAGCCAAGTTGAACCTTCTTGATATGTGGTTGTTCCCTAATGTTATGCCCCCAAGAAGGCTCCATTTTGGACAATTGGTCTCTTCTGGAGATGGTACTCAGTACTAGCCTCTGAGACACATAGAATGTCAAAGTTGTCTCCACCATTGAACCATGTGCTGGAGGAATCAGATTTTTGTTCTACCTAATTTTTGTTTTAGGATTCCTGATGAATTTCATGTCATGTACCCCAATTGGTGTGGCAGAAGCCAAAGGTCTTGTACCAGACCAATGACTCATTGCAATGAATATTTACAACTACAGCTGTTTTGATACAAGAGTGACACATCATGACACACCATAGCTTCTTCCCTGAGGAATGAGTTTTTGAAAGCTACAGCCTGGTCTTCAGGATAGGGCTGCGTGCCCTACCTGAAGTCTTCCCTCCATGCAAGGTGACTTACTGGTTGACACTATGTTTGATTACTGCTTTTTGGTGTAATAATCATCTTTTTTTTTTGCTTACTACTCTTGATTTATGTACATTTTCTTTCCCTTTCTAGATTTCTGAACCTCTTCCTTTCCTTCTATTTGTTTTTGGTCTGGAGTCTTTTTCCCTCTTATTCTGACTTTTACTAACTTACACAATAGCAGTTTCTGTCATCTTCATCTTTATAATATGGTAAGAGTTTGTCATAGTTGATAAAAAAAATAGAAAGACCTGGATGTGGTACTATGATTTCTTGAATTAAATATGATTTTGTAGTGATTCTCTTTATAAAACAACCTTTAGACCATTGAATCGTTACAAATTATTTTCTT
>JADRCD010181152.1:0-51169 GCA_019843815.1 Montemys delectorum
TGTGTGTGTGTGTGTGTGTGTGTGTGTGTGTGTGTGTGTATGTGTGTACATGTAGAGGCTAGAGAGCAGCTTCAGGTATTGGTTTCATTTCTTACTTTTGTTTTGGTTTTGTTTGAGATTTAGTCCCTCACTCGCATGGAGCTTGCCAACTAGTCTAAGATGGCTATCTCTCTCTCTGCTTCCCCATGTCTGGGTTTCACATGCTCAGTAATTTTACATAGCCTTCTTGGACTTGAACTCAAGGCCCTCATGCTTGTAAGGCAAGCTAGTCACTCTCTGAGCCATATCCTCACTACACTGTGGAACGTGGGGATCTCCCTTCAATGCAGATGGTTTCCTCTCATTCCTCAACAGCTGCGGTTAGGTGTGGTTGCTGTAACTGTAAAAATGGAGACAATATACTTCATTTCATAGACTGTATAGCATGCACATACATCCAATGACTTGACTTAAACCCTAGTTCAGTGTGGTAGAGACCACCATCGACTTGTGGGGTATTTGTGCTTTTTCATGAGTACATCGTATTAGGATGGGAGCAGAGCAGAAAGGCTAAGGTAGTGCGCTTCTCAACGTGTGGATCGCAACCCCTTTGGTGGTTCTGGGTCAAGTGACCGTTTCACAGAGTTCCATATCGGATATCCTGCATATCAGATATTTACATCAGGATTCATAACAGTAGCAAAAATTACAGTTATGAAGTAGCAACTAAAATAACTTTAGGGTTGGGGTCACCACAGCCTGGGGAACTGTATTAGAGGAACTGTTGCTGAATTAGGATTATTGAAGACTATTGGGATAAGGCTGAAGATAAGGCTACGAAGCACTGTCTTTCTGCTCCCTTTTCAAGTTTGTGCCTGTGAGCATCAACTATGTCATACGTTGCTATTGCTGCTTCATTATCTCCACAAACTCAATCCTCACGAATCTCAAGGGGCCTAGTGTCTTACATGATTTCCACTTCGCAAGAAGACAGTTTACCAATAAATGTGAACTTACTCAGAAGTAGGTGAAATAGCCACATACAGCTTAGCCACAATCTCTTGTTCTAGCTGTCTCTTGTATGTGTGAAGGAGTTGTTATTTATTTTTATTATTTTTTTTTTAGTTCTATAAGCAACTTAGGTTTTCTTTTTGTTTTTATTGGATGTGTTCTTTATTTACATTTCAAATGTTATCCCCTTTTCTGGTTTCCTATCTGGAAACCCTCTATCCCATCTCCCCTCCCCCTGCTTCTATGAGGGTGTTCCCCCACCCACCTACTCACTCCCACCTCCCCACCCTGGCATTCCCCTACACTGAGGCATTGAGCCTTCACAGGACCAAGGGCCTCTCTTCCCACTGATGCCCGACAAGGCCATCCTCTGCTACATATGTGGCTGGAGCCATGGGTCCCTCCATGTGTACTCTTTGGTTGGTGGTTTAGTCCCTGGGAGCTCTGGGGGTACTGGTTGGTTGATATTGTTGTTCTTCCTTTGGGGTTGCAAACCCCTTCAGCTCCTTCAGTTCTTTCTCTAACTCCTTCATTGGAAACCGCATGCTCAGTCCAGTGGTTGGCTGTGAGCATCCACTTCTATATTTGTCAGGCTCTGGCAGAGCCTCTCAGGAGACAGCTATATCAGGCTCCTGTCAGCAAGCACTTGTTGGCATCCGCAATAGTGTCTGGGCTTGGTAACTGTATATGGGATGGATCCCCAGGTGAAGCAGTCTCTGGATGGTCTTTCCTTCAGTCTCTGCTCTACACTTTGTCTCTGTAACTCCTTCCATGGGTTTTTTGTTCCACCTTTTAAGAAGGAACGAAGCATCCACACTTTGGTCTTCCTTCTTCTTGAGCTTCATGTGATCTGTGAATTGTATCTTGGGTATTCCAAGCTTTTGAGCTAATAATCACTTATCAGTAAGTGCATACCATGTATGCTTTTTTGTGATTGGGTTACCTTACTCAGGATGATATTTTCTGGTTCCATCCATTTGTCTACAAATTTCATGAAGTCATTGTTTTTAATAAATAAGTAGTACTCTGTTGTGTAAATGTATTGCATTTTCTGTATCCATTCCTCTGTTGAAGGACATCTGGTTCTTTCCAGCTTCTGGCTATTATAAGTAAGGCTGCTATGAGCATAGTGGAGCATGTGTCCTTGTTATATGTTGGAGCATCTTCTGGGTATATGCCCAGGAGTGGCATAGTTGGGTCCTTAAGTAATAGTATCTCCAATTTCCTGAGGAAACTCCAGATTGACTTCCACAGTGGCTATAACAGTTTGCAATCTCACCAACAATGGAGAAGTGTTCCTCTTTCTCCTCTTCAGCATGTGCTGTCACCTGAGTTTTTGATCTTAGCCATTCTGACTGGTATGAGGTAGAATCTCATGGTTGTTTTGATTTGCATTTCCCTGATGACTAAAATTGTTGAACATTTCTTCTCAGTTTTTATTATTTAAATGCATTTTATACATCAAACATATTAATGATATTATTTTGAGAATCAAATAATACATAAAAATTTGTTCAACTTTTATATTCATTTCCTTTCATACCCTAAAAATCTCATTAATGAATATTTAATACTATTCATAACTGAGGATCCTATATCTAATGTTGAATACTAAATTGTTTCAAAATGTTCAAAATATTTTTTGGGAGTTAAGCATAGTAAAAGAGCATAAAGCATTAAAAATGAATCATGAAGAAATATATTCAAAAGCCCTTATATGATACCACCTGACATAGTAAGAGAATATTTAAAACATATTATATATCTGTACATTGTTTAACAATCAGTTTACTTAAAAAAGATTTTCAGTGTTTCTAGGAGAGAAATTATTTTATCAGTAAGTATATTTTAAAAACTTCAGAATAGCAAAAACTCTCTTAAGTTAAACATTAAGAAAATGCTAATTTTAAGCACAGTGATAAAAATTATCAATAATAGTTCCATGATGTTTGTAGAACATGATTTAATATTTTCAACTGTTAATATTCACCAAACAGAATAAGTATTTTAAGATAAATTTGATTGTTATGTCTCCCTTTTCGTTTCTGATTTTATTAATTTGGATACTGTGCCCTCTGGTTAATCTGGCTAAGAGTTTATCTAGCTTGTTGATTTTCTCAAAAGACCATCTCCTGGTTTTGTTGATTCTTTGTATAGTTCTTTTTATTTCTATTTGGTTGATTTCAGCCCTGAGTTTGATTATTTCCTGCTGTCTACTCCTCTTGGGTGTATTTGCTTCCTTTTGTTCTAGAGCTTTCAGGTGTGCTGTCAAGCTGCTAATGTAAGTTCTCTTCAGTTTCTTTTTGGAGGCACTTAGAGCAATGAGTTTTCCTCTTACCACTGCTTTCACTGTGTCCCATAACTTCCTTGACCAAGCTATCATTAAGTAGAACATTGTTCAGCTCCTACGTGTATGTGGGCTTTCTGTTATTTTTGTTATTATTAAAGACCAGCTAGTCTGTGGTGATCTGATAGAATGCATGGGATTATTTCATTCTTCTTGTATCTGTTGAGGCCTGTTTTCTGACCAATTTATATGGTCAGTTTTGGAGACGGTACTGTGAGGTGTTGAGAAAAAGGTATATTCTTTTGCTTTAGGATGAAATGTTCTATAAATATCTGTTAAATCCATTTGTTTCATAACTTTTGTTATTTTCACGGTGTCTCTGTTTAATTTTTGTTTTCATGATCTGTCCATTGCTGAGAGTGGGGTGTTGAAGTCTCCCATTATTATTGTGTGGGGTGCGATGTGTGCTTTGAGCTTTAGTAAAGTTTCTTTTAAGAATGTGGGTACCCTTGCATTTGGAGCATAGATGTTCAGAATTGAGAGTTCATCTTGGTAGATTTTTCCTTTGACTAGTGTGAAGTGTCCTTCTTATCCTTTTTGATAACTTTTGGTTGAAGGTCAATTTTATTTGATATTAGAATGGCTAGTCCAGCTTGTTTCTTGGGACTATTTGCTTGGAAAATTGTTTTCCAAACTTTTGCTCTGAGGTAGTGTCTGTCTTTGACACCGAGGTGAGTTTCCTGTATGCAGCAAAATGCTGGGTCCTGTTTGTGTATCCAGTCTGTTAGTCTATGTCTTTTTTTGGGAGAATTGAGTCCATTGATGTTAAGAGATATTAAGGAAAAGTGATTGTCACTTCCTGTTATTTTGTTGTTAGAGGTGGAGTTATGTTTGTGTGGCTATCTTCTTTTGAATTTGTTGAAAGATTACTTTCTTGCTTTTTTAGAGTGTAGTTTCCCTCCTTGTGTTGGTGTTTTCCATCTATTATCTTTTGTAAGGCTGGATTTATGGAAAGATATTGTGTAATTTTGGTTTTGTCATGGAATATCTTGTTTTCTCCATCTATGGTAATTGAGAGTTTTGCTGGATATAGCAGCCTGGGCTGGCATTTGTGTTCTCTTAAGGTTTGTATGGCATCTGTCCAGGATCTTCTAGCTTTCATAGTTTCTGGTGAGAAGTCTGGTGTAATTCTGATAGGTCTGCATTTATATGTTACTTGACCTTTTCCCCTTACTGCTTTTACTATTCTTTCTTTGTTTAGTGCATTTGGTGTCTTGATTATTATGTGATGGGAGGAATTTCTTTTCTAGTCCAGTCTATTTGGAGTTCTGTAGGATTCTTGTATGTTCATGGGCATCACTTTCTTTAGGTTAGGGAAGTTTTCTATAGTTCTGTTAAAGATATTTATTGGCCTTTTAAGTTGGGAATCTTTGCTCTCTTCTATATCTATTATCCTTAGGTTTTGTCTTCTCATTATGTCCTGGATTTCCTGGATGTTTTGTGTCAGGAGCTTGTTGCTTTTTGCATTTTCTTTGACTGTTATGTCAATATTTTCTATGGTATCTTCTGCACTTGAGATTCTCTCTTCTATTTCTTGTATTCTCTTGGTGATGCTTGCATCTATGACTCCTGATCTCTTTTCTAGGTTTTCTAACTCCAGGGTTGTCTCCCTTTGTGATTTCTTTATTGTTTCTATTTCCATTTTTAGATCTTGGATGGTTTTGTTTATTTTCCTTGCCTGTTTGATTGTGTTTTCCTGTAATTCTTTTTTTCTCTGTAATTCTTTAAGGGATTTTTATGTTTCTTCTTTAAGGGCTTCTAGCTGTTTATCCGTGTTCTCCTGTATTTCTTTAAGGAGGTTATTTATGTCCTTCTTAAAGTCGTCTATCATTATGAGAAGTGACTTTAGATCCAAATCTTGCTTTTCCAGTGTGATGGTGTATACAAGAATTGCTATGATGAGAGAATTGGGTTATGATGATGCCACATAACCCTGGTTTCTGTTGCTTATGTTCTTATGCTTGCCTCTTGCCATCTGATTATCTCTAGTGCTACCTACCATTGCTATATCTGACTGGAACTTGTCCTTCCTGTGATCCTGGTTGTATCAGAACTCCTCAGAGTTCAGCTGTCTCTGGTATCCTGGTATCCTGGGATCCTGTGATTTTGTGAGGTGTGTGTCAGACCTGCTGGGAGTCAAGCTGCCTCTGGTACCCTGAGATTCTGGTATGACTAAGCTCCTGTAATCCTGTGATCCTGTGTTCCTAGGCATGTTAGAGTACCTGGAAGTGGAGCTTGTTCTTGGCATTGTGGGACTGACTGAAGAGTTTGTACCCAAGGTCTGCTCAGGGCACAGGACCAGACTGGAAGGAACCCATGCCACTGGTAGGGCAGAGTTTCTGGGTGCCTGGGTCCCACTGATCCCAGTTACTTCTGGTGTTGGAGCACATGGTGTTTCCTCCTTACCTCTGATCCTATGATCTTGGGCATGTTAGAGCGCCTGAGAGTGGATCTTCCTCTGGATGTTGTGGGACTGGACTTGTTATTTTTTTTTTTAATTATTGAAAATAGATTCTTCTCTCAGACAATACATCCCAACCACAGTTTCCCCTCCTCCCATTTCTCCCAGCTTCCCCCACCTTCCCTTTTTCCCTTTTTCACTTCCCCCTCTGTATCCTCTTCAGGAAAGAGCAGCCTCCAAGATAAGGCCAAACAGGACAGTATAAGATACAATAAGGCAAGGCAAGAGCCCTCATATCCAGGCTGGACAAGGCAACCCAAGAGGAGGAAAAGAGTCCGAAGACCAGGCAAAAGAGTCAGAGACACACTGCCCCCCCCCCCCACTGTTAGGAGTCCCACAAAACACCCAGCTAACAGCCATAACATATGTGCAGAGGACCTGGGGTGAGGACCCATGCAGGCTCCTTCAGTTAGAGGGGATGGAGAGTGTTTCCCATCAAATCAACTAAGCAGGGCTCACAGGGGCTCTCAGAGACTGAAAAAGAATCCTTATTTTTGCTACTTCTAAGGTGAGAAAACAGAGGCAAAGAAAAGAAAACTCAGGCGGTTTGCTCTTGGCAGAGTCGGGGTTCACCCTGTGTTATGGTGATGGCAGACGTTGATTCTCTAAACTGAGAATACCTAGTTATAAATATCATTGCTGCTGTGTCTTGATACTGTCCTACCTTTCTTTACATCAAATCATC
This sequence comes from Montemys delectorum, assembly GCA_019843815.1. Lineage (NCBI taxonomy): Eukaryota > Metazoa > Chordata > Mammalia > Rodentia > Muridae > Montemys > Montemys delectorum. Next base: position 6,484 of record JADRCD010181152.1, read on the forward strand.
TATATCTCTAAGGCTCATGAAATGAGTTTTGGCCTTTATAAAAAAAAAAAAAACATTAATTCCTGCATCGATTTTGACTTTTTGGATCTTGTCAGCCATGTGCTCCTTATTGTTAACTCAGTGGTGCCTACCTCTCCGAAGCGCGGCACTTGGATACATCCTGAAGTGCTTTCAGACAGCTGTTTTGCCTCAGGAACCATGGGAAGGAGGCAGGGAACTCAGGACATTGTTCCTACCTGACTTCTCCTGGGGGGTGGGGGTGGTGTCGTGTGGTGACTTGCTAGTTGCTCAAACCTGGGCCAGATGTGGAACTCTCCTTTGGAGACCCAGCACCTTCCCTCTGTTTCAGGATGCTGTTTGGGTGAAAGTCACCACAACAGGCTGAGACTAGATCATGCAGCATCAATTTTGGGAACTCTGAATGATTTCAGCAACCCACTAGCAATGCGAAAGATAAAGCTGGCTCTAATTTTGAGGGCCAACAAGATAAAGAACTCTATACAATTTAGGGTGGCAGAGGCCAGTTAGCCTCTTTGTATCATTTTCATCACATGTAAAGTGTAGTAGACACAATCATGATTCTGCAGGGTTGTGATGAGGAGTTGAAGTGTGATGGCAACAGTTTATGTATAACAAGTGCTTGGTAAAGAGTTAGTGCTCCTGTTCCATAGAGACATGAGAGCAAAATATCTTGCTAGAAAATAGCTGAAGATATCACACATCCCACCATGGTGGTTGCTAACAAGGCTTCCTGCATATTACCTTGAATCTTAAATATTACATTTCCACCTTATTTCATCCACCTTCACCCTTAGATTTGGCTTCCTGTGCCAAATTTCAAGCTCCTAGTTCAAGTCATTTTTCTGCTCTGCGTCTCTGTCCTCTCTTCCTTGAGATACATATTCAGAGGGCTTGCACTCAGTGGTGCATCCTAAGACATTGTCCTGTTTGTCAGAGCTTTTCTGCTCTCACTGTTTATCCACTTGACAGGAAGCTTCACACTCAGCAATGGCCTAAGCCTGAGGAACAACAGTGTGTAGAAGAAAGCATCTTCCCTCCAGCTTAACATCTGTTTGTGCAATGACCTTGTTAGGTAACTCTGAGTCCCCTTCGGTGCATTTCCTATTAAAATTCTGCCTCATCTGCATCTTGTCTGTCAGAAATAACTTTCACCGGAGGAAGTCAGGCAGAAAACCTGTTCAACTTGTCCTTTAAGAAATGATACTTTGATTTTAGAGGTTCGACTTGGCTAGGTAATGAAATTATCATGGTGGAACAAAGCATAGAAATAGTAAGGACGATAATTCTTCTTTGCCCATTGTATGTTTTTGCTATTCATAAGTTTTAGGGCCTTAGATATTAGATACACTTACGTAAGGCCTCATGAACGGTAATTATCTTTTGCCCAAAGAAAAAGCCCAAACGAATGCTAAGCTGCATTATCGCTTGGCTTCTGACATGGGCTGATAATCAGATTTTCTTGCTTAAATCCATGGTGCTTGAACAATGCTTCCCACTGTCTGTGCTTCCCGATATTACCCTTAATTAGAAAGAGCAGAAACACAAATCTGAATTATTTCAAAATCTGGTTTCCATGGTCAGTGGTTTGAAAGGCTTAACTTTATTATAAATAAACCTGGTTTTATTGGCTAATGAAATCTGAGATGTGAAGCCTGGGATGGGGGGGCTGTAGTGCTCTGATGTTTACACATCCAAATAGCCGATGTGGACAAAGTGTTTTAGAATAAATTATTGTACACTTGAACTATGATTTCTTTGTTGAAGTACACTACCATTCTTGACCCTTACCACCAAGGAGGGTCTGGAAGGAACCGGAATTTATGCATTATTGAAAAGCAACATTTCAAGTTTATTTATATTTCAGCAGCTATCAAGAAGATCTTGGGCCTATTTTACATATTCTTCTCACTTCGGTCTTTTTTGTTCCTTCTGGATATTGAGGTGCATGCTTTATACATATGTGAGGGTCTGCCTATGTATGCATATGCCTCCTCGGTGTTTGGGACTAAAATATTTACAATGGGCTTGTGTGAATGTGTGTGTGTGTGTGTGCAGTAGAGAGTAATGGATGGGCTGGCATAGACAGGAACTCAGTTGCATTGTATTCATGGTCTAATAAAAAGAAGGCTAAAAATAGGTAAGGAAAACTGACCCCATTTGACAGACTAACTAATAATGAAGCCCAGATAGTAACTTTTTCATCTGTAAGACAACAGGGCAAACTCCTAGGACCAACAGCACATATAATGACCTCAAACACTGTCAAGAGTTGTGGTCACACATATCGCAGATGTTCTTCTTCCAGTTTTTTTTTTCTTCCAGTTTTTTTGTGGATAGCAAGGACCCAGGGTCTTTCTGTATACCTAAACTGAGGACCAGATCTCTTTTCTTCTCTATTTTAATGTGTTCCCAAAGAACTTTTGCCCACCTTGCAATCCTTATCTTCTCCCTTTCAATGTTCATTGATATATTCTGTTCAACTCATCCACTCCCTCACCACCTCTGTGTTTGGTGCTTTATTCCCATAGAAACCACTCACAACACTAGGAATTGCCCTGTCAGATGCCCAGTGTCTGGCTGAGGATGTTGGAGCTCAGAGAGGATCATGTATCCAGTGACTGTTGGAAGCAGAACTCCATTAGAGAATAACAATCGTCTCAGTCTTGAGGTCTGAGCACTGGGTTATATTTTCCCCACTAAGCTGTGTAGCTTCTTTCAAATCAGTTTTTTTGTTTGTTTGTTTTGTTTTTTTTGTTTTTTTGTTTTTTTTTTTTGTTTTTTTGTTTTTTGCCTTTGCACCTCTGTATGTTTGGGAGTTCAAAGCCCTTCTCTTTCCTTTCACCGAACCTAGGATGAGTGTTTCTCGGGTCCTGGCTTCTGTGATTTACGGGGTTCATCATGGGGCCAGGTATTTGATGTGGGTAGTCCTGGTGGGGTAAGAAACATTGCCTTTATTTCCATTGGGAGTAGTACAGAGACCAGTTGCCTAAGGCCAGGAGATAGCTTTTGAAACAGTTGGCTAGAAGCTATACTTTGGATACCAAGCCATTTACCTTAAACAGTGAAGATGAGTGAGGGCTGTGTTATCAGACATTTTAGACTTCCCACACCTACATGCTGTAAATTGGTCGTGGATCCTGGGCTAGCCTGGTCATGTCAGGGCCGTTGCTCTTGGCTTTGCAGAGCCTCACTGGGTTAGCTCAGTGTTTCTTATAAAGATCGAGTGGTTTATAGATAGCTATCATTCTGTACATCCCTCACTAACAATTATGAATTTAGAGAGGCATGTGTGTGAGAGAGTACCCAGGAGGAGTGGGAGTAGGTCTAGAGAGATAGACATGGCAAAAACATATTTTATCTATATAGGAAATTCTCAAAATGAGATTCAAAGGGTAGAAAATAAAAGAAAGAAGTGAATGGATAGTGAAGCCCCTTTGGGTTCCTGAGGGGAGTCTGACTTTCCCATGGGATAGGCTAATATACACGGGGGTGGGAAGTTAGATAAACAGTGTAGAGAAAATCAAAGAGACCCATCCAAACCTGACTCCATAGGCCCCACACCCACGTGGAGAAAGAGAACAAAATGTCCAAAACAAGCGGCCATCTTTTCAAAAGAAAAGACCATGTGAACAAGAGATTCACTGGAGAGGGACAGCATGACAACCCATGTGAGGGTGAGCAGGAAGTCCCTAGAAAGTAGAAAGAAAAACTTAAAAATAAAATGAAAAATGGGGTGTGGGGGGGTGTAGAACAGAGGGAGGAAAGGGGAATGGGGGTGGGGAAGAGAACAAATGCACACAGTGAGAGACTATGAGTTATTTTCACAAAACAAGAAAGAAAGGAAGAAAGAAAAAGAGAGAGGAAAGAAGAAAGATAGGAGAAAGAAAGAAAAAAGGAGAAAAGAAAACGGAAGAAAAATGTTCCTACAAACCGCCAAACAGGAATTTCCAGCTTGAAGGGAGTGGTCAGAATGCCTGGTGTAATGAAAGAAAAGCCACACTAGCACACTTTATTGTGAAACCTATTTCAATAGTGACAAAGAGATCTTAAAAGTTTTTTGGAGATACCTGCCAAAGGATACAAACAAAACAAATACCACTTGGGCAGATCACAAAAGAACATAACTCAGGTGGCACCAGGCATCCTCAAGCAGAGATGCCAAACGTCAGAGATGGTCAGGAGTACATATGTTCTGTACAATCTTTTAACTAGAAAACACATATGCTCAGTAGATGGCAGATATTATTTCCTTGTCCTATGGCCAGATATTGGTCTTAGGTATTTTAAGCTGGTAGGATGTGATCTCCCAGGACAGAAAGGCTTTCTGTAATTGACATGGGAAAGACAGACTGTATTCAGTTGGCTCAGGATGTTTTTGTCCTTGCCCAATTAACTATGAGAATTTAAGATTTAGTTTAAAAAATTTTTTTACAGACACGACCAAGACCTGCAAATAATTTGTGGGTCCTGGAGTAAAATGAAAATATCACTTCTTAATGGTAATAAAACATAAATATTTTAGCTTTAAAATATCTTATTACTAATAAATGCATCATAAGTAACAGCAATATAGGAGTATAAATCAAAACTTACAAAATTAAAAAATGATATTTTGGCATCAATTTTTCACATGGTGAATAATGCTTCATTAATGTTATGTCTTAATTGATCATAAAGTTTTTTTCTGGCTTGTTTTCCATAAATCTACTTCTAAAGACATTATTAAAATCCTCTGCCTTTAGCAATTTCATTTTCAATGTTATAAATAATTTCCGATAATTTTTTATTTTCAGAAGAACCTTCCTTATGCTACTATATAGACTACGTATACTATACTGCTGACATTGATTTGTGTATAGTTTCTGACACCATTGGGCTAGATTTCTGAGAAATTATTTTGAAACATAAATTTTAATACATCTAGAGTTGATTGTTCCTACAGAGTGTTTTACATTTTAAAATTTACTTATTTTTTTTAAATCTTTATATGTGTGAGTGTTTTCCTGCATGTATGGCTGTGCCCTGCATGCATGCCTGGTTCCCTTGGAGATCATAAGAGGGTGTATGATCCTTTGAAACCAGAGTTACAGAGGCTTGTGAGCTGCCATGTAGGTGCTGGGGATCAACTCAGAGCCCCCTGAAGAACATCCAGTGCTTTTAATCATCAAATGAATAATCTGCCATTTTCTCTAGCCTAAAGAATAGTTTTATAAGAAGTGTCTTTACCTACAAATCCATTTTAGATGAATCTGGATTTCCTGCTCAACAAGGGCCATGGTGTTTCCTTGTTTCCTCTGAAATTTCCTGTAACCTTTGAATGTTATAAGAAGCCAAGAGTGTGCAGTAGGCATATCCCTAAGGAGTATAGTTTCAGCTTTTTAGGCTATGCCTCACCACGTGTATTGACGACAACAACAACAACAACAACAACAACAACAACAACACCTCTTGATCGTAGGCATAGGGTTAGTAGCAAGTGTCTCTTTAATTTGGGGGAGAGGTAGATTATCTAGAAATCTCCTCCCAAAGCAGAGTGAGTTCCTGCCTTAACTGTGCCAACCCTCATCAGAACCAGTTTTACTGAGAGTAAAATGGACGTCCACGAATGTAGTCTGCTTTTTGAACCCTTATCTTACAAATACAGCAAATGCAGCCCTAGGAAGAACAAGCACAGGATGCAGTCCGTCCAGCTCAGCCTGTCTCATCTGAAGAGAGATAGAAAAAGCTCTGCTGTGGTCACAGGACTGCAGCGGCCCTGGCTTCTGCACTCTCACTGGGAAGCCCTTATTCAAGGAGTTTTATCAAAATTTCAGTTTGCTTGTTGGTCCTGAACTAAAGCTTCCATAACCAATAGGGTGGAGTGTGCAGTGATGTGCTCAAATATAACAATGACCAAAAGTTGTAGTCTGGACTCCCAAATTCATGAAAGTGAAATATAAGTGTGGGGGAAAAGAACGACAAAATCTGTTCTGTGTGGTGGGAGTAGACTTGCAGACAGGTCACTGCTTTCGGTTGCTGGGTTTGATGTTGGTTCCCGTTCTCCTCTGTTGGTGTGCAGAATACTTTCCAACATCATGAACACAAGACAGTGGTGGGTGAAGCTTCTAGTTGAGCATGAACTCAGCGTCTCTGTGTTCATGACATAAGTGCTTTCCTCAGCGATGGGGTGTTATCATCAGGTTGTGGAGAACAACCAAGAGCCCTGGCAATAGTTTGAGATGCTTGCCAGGAAGGTCTATGTTACAGATTTCTTTGACCAACAACTCAACAAGATGTCAACTATTTCTAGCACTGGGGTTTTACTTGGGGCATTCTCTCAGCCATTACATACTAACATCATTTAAATTTGCTTATATATCTATAGCTATGTCTATGTCTATGCCTATGTCTATGTCTATATCTATATATGTAGATATAGATATATATGAAACTTTTGCTTCTTCAAAAGGCTTCTGGTGTTAGTTGTACCTTCTCATGTTCCCTCCTGTACCCCGCTTTTCCGTCCTCCTCCCTATATACTCCTCCTATTGAACTTTTCCTTTTGTCTCTCCATAACATTATATATCCCATTGCCCTATTCTTTGGTGATTCCCTCCATTCTGCCCTCTTCCCCATACCAGGCACTTGAGACCACTGTGGTTATTCATTGTGTGGCACACATATTGCAAGATTATTATTTATGTTGCTATTGTTTAGGTCTCAATTCTCAGTTAAAGAATGATTGCAGATTTCTGCAAAACAAGTTTGAAAATATCAGCTTTTGGCCAAATAATAAGGCTGTTGCAGAAATACCTGCTTCCTCTTTTGGTCTGCAGGGGAGTTGCATTTCCCATGATCCTAAGGGAGAAGTCTAGCTCTGGTTTCCTATTCTGTCCTCCTGTGTCTTCTAATTATAGTTGCTGTAGGTGGCCTGAAGCGACTGCTTCTCTTACATAATGCCAAGAGAGAAAGAAAATACGATTTCATTGGTTACTGTACATAGAATGGATCCTCAAGCCCAGCAAGGAAACCACAATAGGCTTGGCACACAAACAATTCAAAAGTACAGGTGCTGGGAGTATGCATAGCCCCAAAATCAACATGACTTGGGAGGAGAGAGGGTTGGAAAACAAAGAAAGGTGCTTTTCACTCAGAGAAATTTATTTCTTTTCAATATTTGTGATCTGCAGCTGATAGCGCATGAGGCCACTTGGCTTTCTTTCCTGACAAAGGGGAGGGCTGCCGCATTGAACAGATGCTTGAGCGGCTTGTGGCATGAGGTGGGCCATTTGTCAAGAAGATCAATATTGACTGTTCTTGTATCTTTGTGGTAAAAGTTTGCTCTTCCTTCAAAAAAAAAAAAAAGGAGCTGGGGGTTGTGCCTTAAAATATAGAGCGAGTGCCGACTTCAGGCACTGAATTGAATGATTGCGACAGGTCTTCATAGAGAGCAGTCCCCACTGGTGTGATGTTCCTTCTTTAAGGAGTCTGGCTCCTTTGTCTCACAACACCTGCGGCCTCTTCTCCATTCCTTAATTTTAGCCTGATCCCAGCTCCATGAAACACACAATTTGAATGTAACAATGCATTTCAATGTATGTTTTGCAACATCAAATTCTATTCAGTTCAATACAACATAGATCAATAAAATGTCTCATGTAGCAGGAACTTGGTGACTAAGATGAGGGCCATGGACTGCATTAGCGTTTGATGCCTCAGCTTCCCTATTTTGTCGTAGATTGCAGACCTCTGACGGGCAGGTAGAGGAAGAGGCACCACCAGTCTGGTTCATGAACCAGCCTCCTCTTCTATAGAAAACATTGGATTCTTTACATAAAAATGTGGACTACATCTTTAATGTGTGTAGAGAATCAGCTGGAAACTCTGCTATGATTCAGAACCTGATAGAGTTGATCCAGGTGAAATAAGAGATTCTCCGTATGTACTAGCCTTCTGGGTGGGGCTACTGAGCTAGCATCCCATTCTAATAAGAAGTTGTTATTTACATATTTATGTGGGTAGGTGTACTGGCTGGTTCTGTGTGTCAACTTGACACAAGCTGGAGTTATCATGGAGAAGGGAGCTTCAGCTGGGGAAATGCCTCCATGAGATTCAGCTGTGGGGCATTTTCTCAATTAGTGATCAAGGGAGGAGGGTCCCTTGTAGGTAGTACTATCCCTGGGCTGGTAGTCTCGGGTTCTATACAAAGTAAGCTGAGCAAGCCAGGGGAAGCAAACCAATAAGGAACATCCCTCTATGGCCTCTGCATCAGCTCCTGCTTCCTGACCTGCTTGAGTTCCAGTCCTGGGTTCCTTTGGTGATGAACAGCAACATGGAAGTGCAAGCTAAATAAACTCTTTCTTCCCCAACTTGCTTCTTGGTCATAATGTTTGTGCAGGAATAGAAACCCTGACTAAGACAGTAGGTTTTAAAAAAATCAGTGTATACTCACAGACTCTGCCATAGGCATTTTGCATCAGATTTTATATTTTAAAATATATATTCCCCAGATAATTTTTAAAATGGCAGTTATGAACAGTTGCTTAAAACACTGTAGGGGTGAACCTCATTTAGGCTTTTATTTTAGAAAAAGAGTAAGAAAAGGAGAATTCTAGGAAAGCAAACTTTAAACAAGGTCATAAGTAGCTCAGCTAATGGGTACTAGAAGATTGTTGGGGAGGGAGTGGGTTCAAGGATCCTGAGAGTTTGAGCATCAGAGTTAAGGAAGTCAGAAGACCTAAGTAACCTGGGTAACCTCCCAGGCTTTGTGCATTTGAATTACTAGGTGTGCCAGAACTAAGAAAAGGAAGCAATATGATATGGGATTAAAAATGTAGGTTTGGGAGTCTTTAATCCCAGCACTTGGGAGGTGGAGGCAAGTGGATCTCTGTGAGTTTGAGGCCAGCCTGGTCTACAGAGTGAGTTCCAGGACAGCCAGGGTACACAGAGAAACCCTGTCTCAAAAAAAAAAAAAGAAAAAAAAAGAAAGAAAGAAAGAAAGAAAGAAAGAAAGAAAAAGAGTGTGGGTTTGGAAAGACTAGACTTGGTACTTCCTTACAACAGTCATTTCCATAGCCTTGGAAAGTTACTTAGTTTTCCATTTTAAAGTGAGCATAATGATTGCTGTAAAGGTAGCTGTGGTAGTTTGAATATACTTGGCCCAGGGAGTGTGGCACTATTTCGAAGTATGGCCTTGTTGGAGGAATTGTGTTAACTATGGGCATGGGCTTTAAGACTCTCCTCCTGACCATATGGGAGTCAGTCTTCAGATGAAGATGTAGAACTTTCAGCTCCTCCTGCACCATGCCTGCCTAGATGCTGCCATGCTGCTGCATTGATGATAGTAGACTGAACCTCTGAACCTGTAAGCCAGCCCCAATTAAATGTTGTCCTTGTAAGAGTTGCCTTGGTCATGGTGACTGTTCACAGCAGTAAAACCTTAACTAAGACAGTAGCTCTACAGAAAACCAGAATCCAAGGAGCAGAGAGAATGACTCACTCTACTTGTCTTGAATTCACTCTTGAATTCCATTTAGATGGAAGAAATTCTCCTTCATTTCTTAGATAACCTGTTATGATTTTTCAAATGGTTAATTCAGTCAGTGCTAAGAAAATAAAGAAAATAATCAACCAGAAAGGCTTATAAAGGAGTCTTTTGATCCTCCTCCTGCTGATCTCCTGTACTCTTGTCACTGGTATCCTTAGTCTGGGTCTCTTAACTGCCAACTCTTGCTCCATGGCTGAAACGTGCGTATCTTCTCAAGCCTCCCTCCTGTCTTTGCCTCTTTGGCTTAAAACAATGCATGGCAAAGTGAAAGACTACAACATTAGGGCATCCCCAGGATGCTCGCATTCAGTATAACATTTGTGACTGGGACATAAACTATTCCCTGAAGAGAGAGGGCTGAAAGAGGTATGTGGAATGCTGGCTGGTGTAAGAGCTCAATCTTCATTCAGGAGAAAGTTAGTTTTACCCCAAATATCAGTATCAAAAGTATTTTATATAATTTATACATATCGTGTATCAGATTTCTAAGCAATGATACACTATCCAGTTATATGGAAACAATTATAATTGTACCTAAACACTGATGGGCAATTGCCACTGAGATGACATTTAATAAACAGCTTTTCTGTGAAACGATGCTTTTGGTGACTTAATTCCTTGTTGTTTATTCAATCTCTGTAGCTCTTTTGCCTCTTGTTTTTCTCCTGACTGCTCCCCCCGGCCCCCTGCTCTACCTTCTGAATGACTAGATGCTGCCTGTGGTTGTAATGACCCTCTCACAAGAAACCACCCTAGTAGCTACTTCCTTTGCCCACGAGTCTAATTCTGAAGTATGCCTCTGTCTAAGAAGCCATATCGTATTTCTATATAAACATACAGAGGCCAGGAAGATGGATCAATGGTTAAGGGCACCTAGATTTTTACAGAGGACCGGAGTTTGGTTCCCAGCACCCACATTGGGTGACTCAAAATTGCCAGTAAGTCCATTCCAGTGGATTTGATGTTCTCTGCAGTCACTGACTGATTTTCACAGACCCCTCCAAACACAGAGATAATTAAAAATAAATATTTTAAAAATTATGAGTACGGCTCTTAACATTTTCCTATTCCTTTTAACCTTATCTTGTTTTTCATCTTAGTGTCTTTCATCTTAGCATTGTCAACAACAACAATGATAACAAAAATATTTATATATATATATATATATATATATATATATATATATATACATATAATTACTTTTTGGTCACCCTTCACTAAAACATCACTTTCATGAACCATTCGGGGCACATGGTTTAAATCAGTAAAAATTTTCTGCACTATCAGAAAATATTCATAACTCCTTTAATGCAACCCACAGAGTGTGTGTGTGTGTGTTTATATCTGTGCATGTGTGCATTTTTGTGTGTAAGTGCATATGTGTATATGTATGTGTCTATGTGTTTGCATGTGTGTTTTATATATGTATGGATGTGTGTATATGTATATGTATGTGTATCTGTATATGTATATCTATATATATTTGTATATGTCTATATGTGTGTGCATGTGTGTATGTTTGTATATGTGTGTGTCTGTATGTATATCTGTGTGTTTGTATATGTATGTGCATGTGTGTGTGTGTTTATATGTGTATATGTGTACATATGTGTCTGTGTGTATGTCTGTATGCATACCTGTGTGTATGTTTGTATATGTACTTATGTGAGTGCATGTGTGTATGTGTATATTGTGTATGTGTCTGTGTATATCTGTGTGCATGTGTATGTCTGTATATGTTTGTGTCTGTGAGTGTGTGTGTTCGTATGCACATGCTGTGGGTATTTAGAGTCCATTGTTTTCAGGATTGTAACTTCTAAAGAATAAAGAAGTCTATTACCAGGTCGTTCACCAGGTCGTTCATTTGGTGTAGCCCGTGGTGTGCCTCGTATCAGGAGTCACAAGGCTAACGTTGCTTGGTTTATTTTCTCTTTTTCCTCACAGCCTATCCCTCGCTGTAAAACCACAGCTCTGCCCTGCTCCAGATTCCTCACTCACATGAAGAAATTTTCCTCATCACATAAAACGGATAAATTACATTTCCTGCCATTTCCAGGTAAATTCAACAACCCTAAGAAATCCCATGGAATGTTTTTCACACTTTAGTTATATTCTAACTTGGCAATGAAAGAAGCACTTCCTTGGTTTATGAAATTTTCAAATCCAGGGGGACACTGATTCATGGCTTGATTGGATCCATGACACATGGTACATTATTAGGGTTTTGTCCCACAAATATTACTGGTTTTATTTAATTCTTGCTTTCATATTTCAGAAAGGGTAACATACCATAGCTAGAGGCATATACTATTCTTAGAGTGGATGGTCTCAAAAATAAAACCTTGAGGCAGAGGCAAGTGGATCTTTTTGAGTTTGAGGTCAATTTTCTCTGTAAAATGAGTTCTAGACCACCCCGGGCTGTATAGTAAGACCCTGTTTTGAAAACCAAAATGAGGCAAACAAAAGTAAAACCTTATTTCTTCCCATATTTTTTCACATTATGTCTGATGACTTTGAGTCACCAGATTTGGCTTTTAAGCATCTGGGAAAATGAAATGTTAGATAGGCCACTGTGGAAAGTGTACCAAAACTATACCTTAGGTGTGTGTCTAGATGGAGACAGAGAGATAAAGGAAAAAGAGGTGAGGGGTAGGGATGTTTTTCAAACTAAGTTGATGGGAGATAAACATTTGTAAGAATTTAATTTTTTTGAATGAGACCAATGTGATGTGTAATTGTATTTTTATCTACCATGTTCTTTCACTATGGACTATGACATCTTAAGAGTATTAGTAAACTCTATTTTGAGGAATTATTCCCTGTCTTAAAAGGTAGATGAATTATACGACCTATTTGTTACCCAAGAAAAAGAAACAATTTTACAACAATCAATGAAGCAGCTAATGGTTGTGCTTTGACTTGTGTACTGTGTTATTAATTTTTAATGTTAGAAAGTTTTTCTTTGTTTATTCACTTATGCAATATACTCATATTGTTACTACTAAAGATGGGAGGAGAAAGATCATGGACTCAAATCATCACAGCCAAATTAATTAAAGCAAGCAATTAATTAAAGCAAGTTTTTTTCATTCATGTCTATAGGCTGCCTCCTCCTAAAGCGGGGTTTTAGAGGTTAACATTGGATGTGAGGGAGACAAAGCTCTTATAGGGCTCAGGGGTAGAGGGTTAAAATGGAGGAAAATGGAATTACAGGAGCAGAATATAAGAGGTGGTCAAAACAAGGTAGTCAAAACCACGTAGTCCGAGATGGTCACATAACCTTTTGAAATAAAAACATGATGCTATTCCTGGAATGGGCAGTACAGAACCATTTGTAGCTAAGGCTACAAGTGGGGCATAGCCCAATCCTTGAAAAACAGAGGTTTGATCACAAACAGGAATGAATCTAGTTTGTCTTTACTATAAGATGGCTTTTACGTGTAAGATGGAGGCAGGCTGGCTCCTCATTAGTTTCACGAATATACTTGGATATCAGGTCTGTTGAAAGGCTTTGTTGGTTTTATGACAGCTTCAATGTCCTAGATTGTATACTTTTGATGAAATCTTTATCCAAGGCTTTATATCTGTAGATGCAATCAACTAAAGCTCAAAATGTATTTATGCCTATAAGTACCTCAACATATATAGACATTTTAGTCTTGTCATTATATTAAATGACATGGTATAACAAGTGTTTATATAACATACACATTGTTATCATGTAGTGTAGTATTCCAGAGATCATTTAAACTGTGTTGAAGGTCCTGTAGGCTATTTACAAGTACTATGCCTTTTTATATAAGAGATACGGGCAACCTTAAGTTTTGGTAGTCATGGAAAAGAAGTCCAGGAACTCGTCTCCTTTGGAGTCTAGAAGACAATGGTAGATATGTATTTTATATTTCAAGGGTGTGCTGGCACCGCTGTGGGTTCTGATCTATCTCACTCTTGTAAATATCATACAAAGACTGCTGGGTATTTAGTCACTTACTTTCAGGCAATTGATGTAACTTAATAAAAATAAATGCTTAATTCTTTTCAAAATACAATGAAAGACCAAAAATGGCCACCTGTCTATCTGAAAAAAAATGTAAGAATTCAAAATTTAATACATGAGACTCTTCAGAGCTGAGGTTACAGCTGCTAACTATTTGCCATACTTAAAATGACGTCCCTTCCCCTGATAGCTCTAAGTGCTTTAATATACATCTTACATTTGGTGACCTGAAGGGGCACCAATGGATGGAGGGGTTGTTTGTTATCAAGGACTCGAGCTGGGACACTTATTTGGTTCTACGGAGCCCTTAGGACAAATGAATAGCATTTTGTTTCTGGGTACTGTTACAGGAAAGGGATCTGAGCTGGACACTTGAAAAAAAGGAAGATCCATAGTGAGGCTGGCTGGCAGGGAAAGGGAGCTAGTTGTCTCTAGTTGCAGTTAAAGACAGATCAAAAGGGAAGCTTGTAGGTAAGAAAACTATCCTCGAGGCTGTTGACAGTCATCAAGGAACAAGATGATAAAGGAATGGTGTGCTTATGAAATTAGAGGAAAGGAAGACCCAGAGCCAATGTGGAGGAGATGGTGTTCACAGTGCGTGATCGTGGATTATATATGAGGGCTGAGATAGAAGGCTGGTATGGGAGTGTTTACATAACCATCAGTTTACTCAGGTAACTGGCATCAGGCTAGATTTTGGAAATACAGACCTGAATAAGAAAGGTAAGATTCCTGCTTTCTTGAAATGTACCTTTTAAGTAAGGTAAAAATTGATAAGTGGACAAATAAATTATCCAGGTTGGAATAGATAATAAATAATAATAAAAGCTATGAAGAAAAATAGGTGGACTTTCTTTTGTCCCTTTGTCATCAGATCATGCCCAACCGCAGTCTGCAGAGAGACAGGCTGTTTAATATCATCATAGTTCTCTCACTTCTAGGTTCTGGTGTCAACAGAATAATTTGACATGCAGTTTCCTAAATCTAACTTTCTTCAGTTAGTCTAATGCATTCCAGATCTATGTTGAGCAATAGGCTATTTATTGTATGGATGAACCATGGTTTATCCAGTTATCAGATGAATAACGTGTTTTCTTTTTCCTTAATGAGAGACTTTGTTGGTGCAACTGGAATGTTAGTTTAGACCTTAATTATGTTAATAATTGCAGATCTGCATGTATGGTGAAACATAGCTGGATGCTAACCAATGAATTATACAACTATGTCAATTTGACTTGAGTAAATCTCATATTGAAGCAACTTCTATACAATTTTTTCAATAAATGAAATATAAATTAAAGAAAAACAAACAAAACAAAAAATGGTTAACTAATAGAATCCAGGGAATGCAGAAGAGTTGGAATTACTTGATATATAGGGGTTAGGAAAATTGACACTCACTCTGGAGAAAGGAAAGTGTTATGGAAATTAAAAGGAAAACTATTGCTGACATTATTTGTCGGTCACAAGGAAGAGCTTTGGGTTTTGTCCTAAATTCCACGGGGACACTGAAGTCTCTGTTCCTCTTCCCACCTACTTTTTAAAGATTATCACCTTGTGGTTTGTGTACAAAACTGTAGCAGGAACAAATGAGAAAGCTGGAAGGTTAGAGGAAACGTACCCAGGGAAGCAGAAGGATGGCAGTGATGGCAAGGATGTGAGAGGGTGGAGGCGAGAAAGAGATGGACCAGTTATAGAGACTAAGAAAGAGTAAAACAGAGCTGAAGAGATACCAACTGCTTTCCCAGAGGTCCTGAGTTCAATTCCCAGCAACCACATTGTGGCTCACAATCATCTATAATGAGATCTGATGCCCTCTTCTGGTGTGTCTGAAGACAGTGACAGTGTACTCACACATGCATACAAGAAATAAATATATATTTTTTTTTAAAAAAGAAAGAGTCAAGCAATACTTCACATCTTCCACAGACTTGGTCTTAAGGTTTGGGTTGTTATCATGATGATCGGTTGTTCTTATCAGTGCGATGGCTTCTCCCAGGTGCTGTTGCTTAAATAACTCTAGTACTTATCATATCCTTTTCCAGTTTCTCTTCTTTTCAGGACTAAACTAGGCAAATAGCCACAAAAATTGTAAAAATAGCTGCAGAAACTTCACAGACTTTTTTGTTAACCTGCCTGCACCTTTGAAATGTGTTTTCCTGTTCTGTTCCTTCCTCCCATCAACGGGAAGTCTTCCTCCACTCCCTGCTTAACTACCAGTTTTGACTAATGGGACTCTAGAAAGCACCACAGAGGGAGATAATTTAAGTGTGATTTGCCTTGAGGCATCCCCTGCCACTACTGGGAACCTTACCATTGTCCTAGACTGAAGGCATATGGTATGTTTAGCATTTAACAGATCAATAGTAAGAAATGTGAGATTGTCGCCCCAGCTGAGAGCAGCCATGGGTGTGACTGACAGATCTGCCCATCATTAGAGTTGTCAGGGTGTTCATCATAAAGTCCATAGCCTTGGCTGAGATGACACTGAGATTTCTACCCTCAGAATCATGGGAACTTGTGTTCATATGTGCAAGCACACACACGTATGTGCTTAGAGATTAGTTAAGGTTTTAGAATGATTTATCGATTTAATTATTTTTCATTAATTGACTAGTTAATTATGTGTGCATGTGTGTGTGTGTGTGTGTGTGTGAGCACACGTGTGTGTATATGTAGAGGCCAAAGGTCAACCTCAGCTACTAACTTTTAGCAATGTCCACCTTGTTTTTTTTTTTTTTTTTTTTTTTTTTTTTTTTTTTTTTTTTTTTGTGACAGGGTCTCTTGTTATCCTGGAACTTACTGTGTAGTCATGGCTAGTTGGACAGCAAACCTCAGAGGTCTATTTATCTCTCCTCCCTGGTGCTGGAATTACAAGCATGTGCCACCATGCATGACTTTGAAACGTGTCTCTGGGTATCAAAGGCAGGTCTTCCTTCATGTCTGCCTAACAAGCTAGATGCACCTCATCAACTGATCTTTCTCCTAAGTCTTGAGATCGTTTATTAAGCAATCAAGAGCTAATTCATAGACTTCCCAGAGTTTCAGTGTAGGGAACCAATTTTAGACTCACCATCACCTATGTGAAGTCTATGAATATAGACTATATTCAGTTGGGCTATATTTCCCAAAGAGTAGTGAAGCAAATATAGTGTAGTTAGGCTAGCCATAGAAACATAATACTCATGATCAGGAGAGATGGAATTTCTGTTCAAGGCTGAATCTATTACCATCAGTGTCAACTCCTGAACTTTCACTTATGATCATGAAGTCAGATGGAGGACCAGTATGAGTATAACAATTGTCAAAGAGTTTAAGAACTAGCTGTGCAGCTGGACACTTAGGCTCTGCAAGACAGGTGGACCATTTTTCTTTTATGACTCCCAATTCTTGGGTTAAGTATGTATATCCTTAAACAATAAGTAGGGGTTAAACTGATTTTTGTTCCACTTTAAATCAACCAGCCCTGAGTGGAAGAAGAAAATAGAAAACCAGAAAGACAAGTATAATTTCTTATTACCTGAATAGATTCTGGCAAAGGACTCCTGTCTAATGAGCATTCTATGATGTGTGTAATGGACATTGTACTAGATGTGTCTAATGGGCATTCTGCCAGACATTAAGAGTTCTTTGGCTTATTACCCAGAATCAGGCTTTGAGCTAGAGAAGAGTTAAGGAATCTTAAGGAGATGGTGAACTATGGGGAATTTATGAAATGATGAGGAGAGGGAAGAAAATACAACGATATAAGAATTGAGACTAGAACCATAGGAACATTCCAAAAGCAGGAAGAGAAGATGTGGGGCCCCATGGCTCAGAAAAACAGGGGGAGGCCAGGAGCTAAGGAGAGGTTCTGCAGTTACAAGTATCCTTCCTGGACAGAGACTATTGAGTCTGAATTCCTTGTCAACCACTGATTAGATGTGTGACCATGGACAAGTTACCCAACTTCTTTCATACTTCAATTTTCCTAAGGCAAAATGGAGATACTAGTATATCCAATTCCTATATTTTATTGTGATAAGTGTCATGCTATAGGTGCAGTTCTTGAGACAGTCACTAGGCCTTACTAAATGTCCAGTAATTGTTAACATCCTTGTTGCAACATTCAAATGTGGTCTTGAATTTCAAAAGGAAGGAAAGGAGAGCTGCATCATATAGGGCAGGAATACACATTTGTTTTAGTTGTTGGGAGGTCTTGTTGCATTGGTAAGAATAGTTTATAGCACATAAAACTTAGTATGCATAGCGGAAACCTGAAGAATAAAGAGGAGATGAAGCCATTGGCAGCATAAGCCTAGCTCAGCTATTGTCTGTGTGACCCTGTGCAAGTTGCCTAATTTCTCTGCAGGCTTCTCCGCTCTAAAGTAAGAGAAAGAAGAGTTGATTATATAACACTCATTTACAAAACACTTTTCAGACAGCCTGGATGGTTAGACTGCAGAATGCTGTAGAAATGATTTTTTTTCAGATAAGGTGGTTAATGGCCAATCAAAATTTATGGCTCCCCGCTGCTCATTTTCTCTGCTTCTTTTACCTTCAGACACATAGAAAGAGATATAAACAGCGATAATAGTAGTGTATTCAAATGTGTGCACACATGCACACAGAGACATACACTAACATGAACACATGAACACAAACCACACTGTTCAGAGACCACAGACCATGTATTCATCAACATTTACAAATTCCAGTGTGAGTCACACAAATACATTTATCAGGGTGAGTGTCTTCAGTTAGGGATATGGAGAATTCATCTAAAGGCCATGGTTACTGGCTGAGATCAGTTCTTATGATACAGTTCAATAGTGCATAATAAGTGCTTCCTTTATAACAAGCTTTATATAGGGCCCTGGGTCAGCTCTACCAAAAATATGGATAAATTATAGGGCATAGTGTTATATAGTTATATAGTATAGTGTATAAAGTTACTCTAAAAGGAGATCCTCAAAACATCCAGCTTTCTTATGAACTTGTTCAATTGATGTTGACCTGGTAATCACAGAATGTCACCTGAGAGGCACTGTTCCAAATGTTGACCCAGTCTGTCTGTGCGGTAGGGTAAGGAACCAGATTGTGGAGAGAAGGGGAAGAGACAGCGAGTAGGAGAGTTGGGACCTTGTTAATTTGGAGCCCTTCTTCTTTCTATAGCTCAGATCTAAGCTTGATGCATGTAGCTATACAGGTTTGCGTGTTCTTTTCTTGTTTGCCAGAGTCACCGTCCTGTCGACATAGTGCTGATAACAAGCTCAGCTGAATTCATTTTCTACAACAGTCTCACGAATCTTGCGGAGGCCTCTGCTAAGACCACTTTGATCTCCCAGAGAACATACAGTTTTGCTCTTGTCATTTTGTGTTTTTTCTCAGTTTGTACATACATCAGAATCACACCGTAATAGAGAAAGGGCACTCTAGCATGACAGTGCATCTCTTGCTTCCTTCCTCTCTTTCTCTAAAGATTACTGGCTTTTTGGCACAACCGAGAGCTTCCATTCCACTCCCTTGGGTCTGTGGGAAAAAAGCTCAGATTCTTGTGGGGGCTTTTTGGAGTTGCTTACTCCAAGGAATGACTCCCATTGGTTCTGAAGCATGTCTCCACCCTTCTCACCACTTTTCTTGCAAAGCAGCTTGGGGCAGGATTTGATGCCCTACCTCATGGTGCCTAGCTACTTTTTATGGGCTGACAGACATCTGAATCTGGGGAACAGCTTTTGGGAGGGTGGAATGATGCAAATACAAATCCAGGGCTTAGCTCTTGGGAAATTCAGGAAGTATGTCCTAGAAAGGGAGGGGAGAAGGATATTCGTCACAGTGTCTGTGCTGCATGGTCCTCTTGTGAATGCCCTCTCAACATTGTGCCTGCCAGACTCTGAAGAATGAGACTCAAGCACAAAGCAAAGGAGGCACAGGCAAATGGAAGGAATCAGCAATGTTTTCTAATCCATGTGGATCACAACCACGTAGGTTTCGATTCTGCAATCTTCCTTAGTATGCTGGATTAATCACATGGATAAATAACACAGCTGCCTTTGCTCTCTCCTGCCCCTGAGCCTTTGTGCTTACTGCCCCACCCACCAACCCTGTTCTTGAATTCTGTAAAACTCCATGGGAACCCCCTCTGGAAGGTGGACTCTCTGAATTTTCTAGTGTGTAAACCCCTCATTTAGGCCTGTGTAGTAACTAACCTTTAAGACTCGCAGACAATTTAGGATGTCTGCTGGGGCTTATGTTCTGGGTCATTGTAGTTCTTTACATTGCAAATAAGAGCCCAGGCTGAAAGAAAGGCATGTGCCAAGAGGAGAGGTAGGTAATGATGTAGCAAGGTGTGTTCCTTCCCTGGGAAAACATCAGTTACACTGTGTCTAATACTACAATAGTAATAACTAACGCTCACTGAACTTAATTATTTCCTATCATTTTAATCCTCATAGGAACTCTATGGGGAAGTTGTGTTTTTAATTCTTCCATTTTTTGGTGATATAGTAATGAATCCCAGGGGTTGTCAGTATCTCACTGGGTTAGAGTTGAGGCAACTTAGACCAGATGCTTCACCGGTACTGGTGATCCTTCTGGCCTGTAGCCTAATTGCTTTAGATTGGCTCACTGTGTCTTTTAAAATTATATAAAGCTGATTCAAGCCCACATTTTAGTGTTTTCTAATACACTGTTCCTCTTTTAAAGAAATGAGGTCCCAGGGCAGACGACTTCCTAGTTCAGCCCAGAGCTATTCTTATTCATGAGCTGAAGAATCCTGATTTTCAAATTCATAGGGAAAAAAGCATAAAGGAAGAAATGGTTAGACAGCGAGAGCATAGCTGCTAAACATGGGAAGAAAAGGTGAAGTTTAGAGGCGGAAAGTCCTGTGCTTGGAGAGGTCCTGAGGAGCATTGTTGCATTTTACCATGGATCCACCTGCCATTCAAACACTGGATACACTCTGCTCTTTTCTCTAGGTACTAATAGTTCATGCAGCTCCCCAGGGTTAGTTTCTTTACACTTGTTTATAAACTGGACTAGATGAGGTATTAAAAATGACAGGGAGAGGGCTCTAGCTAGGGTCAGTAATCAGTTATTTCTCTGATTAGTATTATGAGATGCTAATTCAACCTACAATTATGAATTAAATTTCTGTGATAACTTTGAGGAAGCCTATGTTCTGAAAACGCACTTGCCACAGTGAGAAAAACCAGGTTGGGGGCTGTCCACTCATGACATTTGCAACTCTGAAGTACTACGAAGATAGTGATAGACTTAACAAGAGTACTGGTAATGTTAAAGGCAATGGGAGTGGCTATTAAAGAAAACAGTACAGTATACACTTAAAACTTTTTGAGGGGTTAAATGTAAGGAAATACACCTTATATTTAGGTTCAAGCACCTAAAGTTTGAAAGCATAAATATTTGGAAGCATAAAATCATATATGTATATGTATGATTTTTATATATACACATATGTGTGTGTGTACATTTGTGTATCTATAAAGATTCTAGAAACAACAAGCAAGATATGTAGTATCTTACATCTGACTTCTTTTTTTCTTTTTTTCAGTCTTTTGCACTATTTCATTGTCTTTCCCTTATTAATTACAATGACAATTAATACCATGCATTACTAACATTGTTCTTCTTCCTCTGTCTAAAGGTGTAGTTCCTCAATTTTTGAGCTGTCTTAGAGGTCAAAACCAACAGTAACGAGTCAAGTTTTGCAAGGATATTGCAACAACCACACAAGCCTAGAGCAATAGTGTGATGTTGTGCAGACACATCCAGGGCATTAAATTTGGGTTTATGTTGGCATCTCAGTGTGAGGTTCTTTTGTCAACTTGAGGAGATAGGCAGGCACACTCCTATTTAACTTTTCAAGCAATAAAGCAAGCACAGTGAAGATCTAGTATGGGTGTTGTAAGCTCTGCTATACATCCACCTATATGGATGTGAGAAGGGGCACGTGACATGGTTTTTTTTTTTTTTTTTTTTGAACGAACAACATCAATCCATTTATCTACTGTAAAATTCTCTATAGCTATTTTATTAAATAGTAATTATATAATAGAAATAGTAATTTCTTAAATGTCTACTCCTACTTATGAGATTCCAAGTTTTAATCCTTAAGAAACCTCCAGGAGGTCTGAAGAAAAATCTCAGTGGTTAAGAGCTATTTACTGCTCTTAACCCTCATTGGTTGGCTCAAAACTGCTTCCCACACCAGCTCCAAGGTATCTATCTGCTCTTTTTTGCTTTCTGTTGCGGCAGTAAAACTGTTGCCAACCAAAACTAACTTGGGAACAAAGAGTGTGTTGTGTATCATATTGTGTTGTATTTCATTTTAAAGGTTATAGTCTATCACCATGGAAGCCAAAGCAGATCACCCGGAGGTGGCACCACCCACAGTAGGGTGGACCATCCCACACCAATCATTAGTCAAAACCACTCCCCATAGGCGTGATCACAAGGCAGTCTGATCTCAGTAATTCCTCAGTTTAGATTCCTTCAAATTATCCAGAACTGGGTCAAGTTGACAAAAGTTAACCAGGACACTTCATTTCCTGTCAACTCGACCTACAAATAGATTACTGCTAACCTATGACCTCCCTTCTTTTCTTCAAGATCTCATGTTAATTTTAGTATCACAATATACAAAACAATTATCTAACTTAATTCCATTAATGGAGTGTCTCTAGTTTCAACCAATTTCCAGCAGATGACATAATTTCATTCTTATTTATGGCTGAATAAAACACTATTGTGCCTGTATACATTCTCCTTCTCCATTCACTTTCTGATGGGTTTCTAGTTTGATCCCACGTCCTGGTTAAAACGAATACTTTTGCAGTGAACATGGGTGCATGTTGTCTCTGTGATATGTTGTCTTAGAGTCCTTCATTTTATATATATATCTCCAGGAGTGGTAGATTTGGGACATATACTATTTATAGTTTTAGTTTTTGTGAGGAACTTCAAGACTGATTTCCATACTGGCTAGACCAATTTATACTCCTACTAGTAGTATATGAAGCTTCCTTTATCCGCAGTCTGCCTGGATTTATTATTGGTTATTTTCTTAATTATAGCCATTCTGACAGGTTCAAGAGGGAATCTTAATGTAGTTTTAACTTGCATTTCTGTGGTTCTAAGGACATTGAACATTTTCATAATTTTCTTGGCCAATTGCACTTCTGAAACTTTTCTGTCCACTTAATTTGTCCACTTGTTTAGTTTTTTGAGTTCTTTATATGTTCTGAATATCAATCCTCAGCTGGGCATATAGCTAGCTGTAAAGTATTTTCTCTTATTCTGTAGGTTGTAGGTTGTAGAAAAACGTAATTGTTTGCTTTGTTGTGTAGAAGCTTTGGTGAATTTGTAGAATTACTTCAGACAAACCTTTGCCTGTGCCTATGTCATGACATATTTCTCCTTGAGGTGGTTCAGAGATTAAGATAGTAAGGAAAAGTGCATATGAAAAAAGCAGCTTTCAAACTGTTATATTAAAATCATCTCTTATTTACCAATGTCAAATGAGCTAGTTTGTTTAACAGAACATATATGATAATGGTAGTACTTGACCATGCAAGCAATATTTAAATATTTACCATGGCTCTTCTGCTACAAGAGTATGCTTTATTGGATGAAATGAATTTGTTATTCTACATGATATTAATAACAAAAGATAGCTGCTGTTAATACAAAGTTGGCCAATGAACACCATTGAAAATTGTTCACACTAAGCAGTGTCTTTAACTGTAACTGGTGGACTGCATTTTTTTGAATATTGAAGATTAAATGAGCAATAATAATGTTAGGTAATACTTATTGAAAATTAAATATTAACTTAATGTATTAAAATTAAAACTTATCTCTGCTCCCCTCTCGACATATATCTATCTCATTTAATTCTCATACTTGACTATTTTAAATTAATTACTCTACTTGTGCTTGTCAGTTGTAACAATAGGAAACAGACCAAGACAACAACTCATTTTTAATAAATGTCTCTTCAAGTGCAGTATAAGTTTTCTCTCAGACTTTGATTTTAGGAAGAAGGGAGAGGTTAAACCTTGGAAGGATGGCTAGAGATTCATACTGCTTTTCCAATGGTAAACTTTCTCTGGGTCCTGCCAGGTGTCTGGAATTTGCCACATCAATAAAATGCTTTACAGCATTCAGTTATAAAGACTGTCAGAGAAACTGTGAGGCCAACCCTGGGTGGGGCCATGAGCCCTGGGCGGGGCTGTGAGTCCTGGGATAGGCTGGCCATCAAGTTGCTCCTTGTTTCTCCTCAGTTGATTCTGTAACAAGTTCATTCTCCTCCCAACCCCTAAACTCACCCCACTCTGCATGTTAAGACTTAGAATATGCCAGTACACGCTACCAAGGTGTTTTGTTTTGTTTTGTTTGGTTTGGTTTTATAATGCTTGAATCTTTTCTTTGTTAGTATCTTTTGAACTAGTATTGGGTTTAACCTGCAGCAGTGCTAAGATAAAATGGAATATTCTAAGAGACTTGACAGGATCATTAGTCCTGAGGGTCTGGGCATATAGTCTGTTGAGAGGTGTTCACCCTGGTGAGGATCATCAACATGGAAACACATGCTCTCTGTAGGAGTTCCACAGGAAGCCACTGAGAATTCTAGAGTACAATCAAATGTCTTGTTAACTACTAGTGACTTGCTTCATTTTAAGATGCTGTAGCATGGCACAGATGTGATTCAGAAAAAGACTGGTGTGAACATCATTTATTTAAAGATTTAGCCTTTGACAAATTCTACCATAATATTTAATAATAATTAAAACTGTGAAGGACTATTATTGGTTTACTCTGTCTGGAAAGAAAAATGATGTGTTTTCTATGTACTTACTAGTGCTTATCATTGGGGGGATTCAAATTAATGGTGTTGTTTTCAAATTAATTAGGCAGTTGTTTTTATTATTTCTATAGGAAGCATGGTCAGTGGAGTCCCAAATCCTTTTGCCTGCCTAACTTGATAAAACTAATCATTGTGGGCCAGTGAGGTGGCTCAGTAGGTAAAAGCACTTGCCACTAAATCTAATGGCCTGAATTTTATCCCTGGTACCCACATGGTGGTAAGAGAGGACCTACTTAAAAGATTGCCCTCTGGTCTCCATATGTGCGCTCTCTCTCTCTCTCTCTCTCTCTCTTTTTCTCTTTCTCCCCTCCCCATGCTCTCTCTCACACACAAATGAACATAAATGAACAAATAATGAACAAGGCAAAACTCACCAATGTTTCTAAGACTCTGTATGTACATAGCTATTATTTTAGTGTTGCTGTCTTATGGTATGTGCAATCTTAATAATTTGGTTTACCATTATGTTATCTTTATATATGGCTTCACAATTCAATTCAATAAATTTTTATTCATATTATTTTAGTAGCTCAACAATATTATATATGCTTGACGTTACTATCATTGAATTATGTATTCCCCCTTTGGGACCATTTAGATTGCTTTCATTTGTTTATTCCTTTCACAGACAACTACAGCCTTGTCTCCATAGAGGCAAAGAACTATAGTAAAGTATTACACCTGCCTCATAATGAATGAATCACCAGCAAAAAAAAAAAAAAATACTTCTAATGCAGATTGAAAGAGTCACACACATCTGCACAGAGGCAAATATCATTCTATCATTGTATGAATAATTGGATTAATCTTTGAAAGTGGTAATTATTAACAGTACTGCCAAATCCTGACTGGTGCTGGGCTAATGATGATGAAGACAGTGGTAAATGGTAATGACATCATCAACATTAGTAACCATGCTAATAGGTTTCCTCAGCTTTCACTTTGTGCCAGATACTCATTGAAGATTTTATGTATATTAACTTATTTACTGCCTGTGAAGGAAGGTCCATGGGTATACCCATTTTATAGAATGGAAAACATCCATAGAAAGACTGTAGTTTTAATTATTGTGAGCTAATAGTTCTTAGATGCTCTGTGTTGATAGTTGTATTAAATTACTTTACAAGCATGTTTTATTTAATTCATTCAAATCCTTGGGAGGAGAACCATTGATATTCCAGTTGTATGTGAGGTGGAGGCCAAGGTCAACAAGGCAAGTGACTGAGGCCACACAAGCTCAGTTGGGTGAGGTTAGATCATTAACCAGCCCTACAGGAGAACCTATGTCTGCTCTCCCAGGTTAATCTCCTTCCTCATAAGCCATTTTTTTTTCATTCTCCTTTCGAAGGCTCTCTGCTCCCTCTCTACGCCTGCCTCACTATTAGCTCTCTGTAGACTTTCCTCTTTCCCAGCTTCTTCCCCATGTGCATGGTCGGCCATGGACAGCCCATGTGGTGTCCTTAAGACTTACCAGAGCTTCGCAGAGAGTCGATTTGGTCCTCAAGCCCCCAGTTGAGTTTCCTGAGAAAGAACAGTTTGATGGAGCCAATGGGATGCAAGGCTTACTCTGTCACCTGTATCAGGGAGGTGTGAGGGCTGAATAGCACATACAGGAGCTGGGTAGATTATACTTTCTAAGAGGAGGAGTCAGGTAGCAAGGCAGTAATATAAACAGCATTACAGATGAGAAGGAGGCTAATGCATTATGGCTTTGTAAGTAGGAGAAAGGCCTGTATGGACCTTCTTAGCCAATGGCGGCATCTCTGCTTCTCAGCTTTTGTATAGAACTGTCATGTTTAATTGTGCATGGAGATGTTCAGTAAACATCTGTCTTTAGCACTACCATTTCAGCTGCTACCTTTGTACTAAACTATATATTTGGGGAGCATGAATAGCACCCCTTTTTATTTTTGTGGCTGAGGTTCAGGAGATGGTGCTAGGGATTGGGCCCAGGGGCTGATATATGCTATGTAAGTGCTGCGCCGCTGAGCTATACCTCAACCCTTGAGGTTTTTAGAGTCTCATCTTGAAGCTCCAACCAGCTTGGATCATGACCTCTTACTGGTTTGGTTTCTCAAGTGCTGGCATGACAACCTAACTGGAATTCTCTATCTCAATCCAAGTATCATCTTTTATCCTTGATTGAGTGAAGATGAAAGCAGCTGGAAATGACCCAGTTTGTATAAATATTAGAGGGCCATCTGCTTTCTTCTGTTTTTGGTCACATAAAGTGACTCTAGATAACATGCTTGAGATTATCTACTGTTTCTTAATCTTATTTAAAGATAAAGCAGATAAAAATCTTTACTTGTGGGTACAGACATCTGAGTTTATGAATATAATAATTGGTAGCATTCACGATGGTGACAATTCAATGAATTTGTCATTAAAATCAATAGCCTTGGAGGAAGGCAAGCTTCTCCCCCAACACTTGAATTTTGGCATTACTAAAACGTTGAGCTTCTGAAATACATTTCAAATATGTCAGAAAATGTACCTTGGCTAACTGCAGGGCTTCTTTTAAAGTGCCCAGTTATAAATGGCATTTATAAATACCCTTTTTGAAATGGAGAACTTGTAGCTTGTTTTCCCTATTAAAGTATTGTTTTAGGTTTGCTGCCTTGAGTGGTTTTTATCATAGTAAAGGGAAGTCAATCAAAAGAAATAGATTTGGTGATTTAAATGCCTGTGTGATGAATGGAAAGAAGATATTAAAATCTCCATTTCCTAAGGAAAGAAGACATTTTGGGGAATCACTTAAGGGTTCTTGGTGGTGAGGAAATTTGATTGTGTGAACTCTGGAATTCATTCTGTGAAATTGCATTAACAGAACACATAGATATTTTTGAGAATGGGTGATTGTACTTGGACTTAGGTCACTGTTGTAATACATTTATATGTTCTTATTTCATGTTCTGAATGGTATTCTGAGTGGGTCTGGCAGTTCCTTAGAACTGCATGGTAGATAGGATGTTTAAGTTGTAAACTGTGTGAGGACGTAGAGCTCTCAAACTCATCCAAATCTGCCACAACTCTTGTCTGGTTATTTTCTTTTTGACATCTAGAAGAAGAGCAGAGCCCATGATGACAATACAATGAGGTTTTTCTATCATTAAACTTCAGAAAAAAGCTCATGTCATTATTCAGATCTAATGCTGTCCAGGCTTATTTACAGTTTGTAATGTTCACTGTGGAATTTTAAGTGTAGGCTTGTTTCTACACAAAGACATGGAAAAAGCATATAATCTTTCATTCTGGGTTGTTTTCCGAAATGTAAAAGATCAAGTATGCTTTTAATTTACAATCATTCTGATTAACTTTGTTTAAATTTCTTTCTTTATATTTTAGGGCAATAGTATCACATTAGGATAGATTGGGTGGGAACTTATAAGTAGAGTAATTAGTATAATGCCTAGCCCACAGTGGTTGACTTACCTATTTCTTTCTTTGAGTATATTCTATCTTGGGACTCAATAAGACATTGATCTCTGTCTAGATCTCTTGAAATAACTTATTCCAGATTGAATGCAATGAGAGGTAGTCTCTAAAAAAATCTGAACAAACTTTTGCAGTGAAAATTTTAGTTTCCTTCAAAAACAAAAATATAACATAAAATGAACATATCTTCATTTTAATCCCAGGTATGTCAATATGAGGTTGTTTAACAGCAGCCGACTGTGATTCACCTCATGCTCTAGCAGAGGTATGGCTTTGCCAGCTGCAAATAGTTTCTATGATTGTGTGAGATTTGTATTCTGGGAACATTTCACAAGGTATAAATGCTAGGGCCCCCAAGAGTCAGTGTTGGTGGTTGTTAGTCATTTGGGGATGTGGGGGTGGTTTCGGTTCATTAGTAGTCATGCTCAAAGAAGAAACAAGAAAGAAATTAGATTCATAGATCTCTTTCTATTTCCCCTCTATCCTTCTGTCTCTTCTATCTTATGATAGGGTGTAAAACTGGGGAGATAAAATGGTGGGAAAAAGAAAAACCCACGAAGTAGTAAAAAACAATCTACAAACCTTTACATGCTAGAAAATTTTATTAGATTGTGGAGTCTTTTAAATATTTTGAGTGTCTGATGACCCTTCAAGTTTTTCATGTGACAGAAGTGTCCAACTAAACTCTCCACGTACCTGGAAGATTTCTGGACACACAGCTGTGGCTGCAAATCAAACACCTTGTAGGAATGTTCCAACTGTCTATTATCTCCTTACCTACTTACCAACGAATGCAGAAGATTTGCTACGGGGAAGGTTTCCATGATTGTGGAGAACAGGATGGCCCCAAATAAGCCACTTTCAGGTTGTAGAAGCACGAAAGCCAATGGTGTAATCTCAGAGCCTGAAAGCACAAACACTAAAGAATCCAGAGGTGTGTCTCTCAATTGAGGAGCAAGGGTGACAGGGTAGGAGAGGCCACTGGTATAAGCCACATCGTCTCAACAACCAAAGAGGGAAACTTCACTGTCCTAAAGCAGGAGAGGGGAGCTGGCCAAGTTCAAGCAGAGAGAGCAGATTGGCCTTTCCCCTCTAGTCTTTAATACATCGTTTTCCTGTTCCATCATCAACAAATTAGAAATGGGACAATTCCATTTCATTGCTTCTTTCTTTAGTCTTTTGATTCTAACACTACTCTCTTCTATAAATTACCTCAACATATACGCAAAAACAATATTTTGTTAATTCTATGAGCGTATCTCAGACAGGGAAGCAGACAAAGCTGATGCCATTATCTGTAGCATTGATTACATGCCTATGGTTATTTGAATGAGAATGTCTCCTGTGGGCTCAGATATTTAAATATTTGGTACCTTGTTTGTGGTAATGTTTCAGTAGATTTTGGGGGTGTGATCTTGCTGGAGGAAGTGTGTCTCTGGGGGTAGAGTTTGAGGTTTTGAAAGTCTTGTATCATCCTCAGTACATTACCTCTCTGCTTTGTGTTTGCTACTGAAGATGTGTGCTGTTGGCTTGCTGCTCCACCTGTCATGCCTCCAAGCCATGATTGTTCCTTTATTACTCTGGAACCACAACTCCAAATAAATTCATCCTTTCTATAGTTGTAGTATTTTATTGTTGCAAT
This sequence comes from Montemys delectorum, assembly GCA_019843815.1. Classification (NCBI taxonomy): domain Eukaryota; kingdom Metazoa; phylum Chordata; class Mammalia; order Rodentia; family Muridae; genus Montemys; species Montemys delectorum. The sequence goes on from JADRCD010181152.1 coordinate 35,975, forward strand.
AGAAAAGTAAGCCGTAGAGAAGTTGGTCCAAAACAGTAGACTATTGCTGTGACAAGCCTAACCATGTTGTTGTTTGTAGGGATGTGTGGACTAGGAAAGTGGCTGAATGCTATAAGTAAGATTTAATTGGCCATTGTAGTAGTAGACTGAAAAATAGTGCTGAAAGGCACATGGATTGTTGAGACTCACATTTTACAGGGCAACAGTATTAGCAACTGGTCTAGAAGCCATTCCTGTTATATATTTTGGTGAACACTCCAGCTGCTTTCTGCCCTTGTCCAAGGGACTTCCAGAGGCTAAATTGAAAAGCAATGGTCTAATTTCTTTGATGGAGGTAGTTTCAAGGCAGCATACTATTGAATCTGTCATGTGGTTATTAGTAGTGACTGGAACAGAGGTTATTAATGGAGAAAACAATCTGGGTAGAAATACCAAGTACAGTATGAAATAGCACCAAGGACTTAATGTTGCAGCCAAGACCTGCCAGTCCGGATCCACACTGTTATAAGAGAAGAGTCCTCCAATAGCAAGGCCCCTTCAAGGAAAGAGGCCTAAGGATTTTTCTCTCCTATAAAACAGCTACAAAGCTGCTGCCAGTGGGATTCAAGGGAGTCAAGGCCCATCTCAGGCTGGTAGCTGACCTTGGCAATGTCCATATGGTGCTGGTTGAAGACTCATGAAGGATACAAGTGTAGAGAGGCTACAGGGGCTTCTTCTGTTGTTTAGAGAGCCTCTGAGGTCAGGCACACTGTGCCAGGGCAATCCTTACCTGGGGCCCTGAGAAGACAGGAGGAGGCTATGAGTGGAATTTGCATGAAGCTGTGGAAGTAAAACCTAGTCCTGTTGGAGACCTCAAGATTGTAGATGCCAGATGTATAAAATATCTTCAAGGGAGAGTTGCATGCAGAAGGCTGAATCAGCCTAAGAAAGAGATGTATGTTCTAGTCAGCAAAGATGATAGAGTGGAGCTACAGAATTTGATAGTTGCCGTCCTGGATTTATGTATTGCTTTGGTTCAGTATTTTCTCATTATGCTCCTAATCTTTCCCTTTGCAACACTAATATATACAATGGAGAGATTGCCTTGATTCAACACAAGAATACCCACAGAATTAACTAACCTGGGCCCATGGGGTGGGGGGGTGGATCACAGAGATCGAACCAACAACCAGGGACTCTGTATGGGACTGACCTAGGCCCTCTGCACATAAATTACAGTTATGTAGCTTAGTCTTCTTGTAGGACTCCTAACAGTGGGAGCAGGGTCTGTCTTTGACACTGTTGCCTGCCTTTAAGACTCTTTCCCTCTACTGGATTGCCTTGTTGAGCCTTAATAGGAGAGAGAAGGTGCCTAGTCTTACTGCAACTATGCCATGCCTAGTTGATATCCATTGGGTCTGGATCTTTTCTGAGGAGAAATAGAGGAGGGATGGTTGGGGAGGGGATGGGGAAAAAGGAGGGGTGGAGCAAGGGACTTGGAGGAGAGGAGGGAGGGAAAACTGTAGTCTGGATGTAGAATAAATAAAATTAAAATAAAAAGAGAGATTGCCTTGAGTCTTAGGAGAGGCTGGGCATTTGATTGATGCTGACTGGAAGGCTGTGGAGACTTCTAGAGTTGGACTAAATTTTACATTATGGTATGGTCATAAGTCTATGAGATCCACAATGCATAGTGAGTCCATAGTGAATATTGAATTAGAACATTCCCCATAGACATGACTGTTTGAAGACTTGTTCTCCAGTCAGTGGCTCTGTTTTGGTAGATTTAGCATGTATGGCCTTGCTACAGAAAGTATGTCACTGGTAGTTGGCATTAAGGCTTCTACAGTGTGTTGTCTCTGCTTTGTGCTTTCTATTGAAGATATGAGTTCTCAGTTTGCTGCTCCAGTCACAGTGTCTGCCTCCTGTTATGCTTCTGAGCTGTGATGGACACTTATCCCTCTAGAACCATAGGAAGAAATAAATGCTGTTTTCTATAAGTTGCTTCTGGTTATGATGTTCCACCACAGCCATAGAAAATCTCTCTAAACAATCAGTGCTGTTTTATGTCACAGATTAGTTCACATTTTCTAGAATTTTATAGTAGTAGAACGATATAGTATGTACTCCTTTGTCAGGGATGAGATTTTTTTGTTTATTTGCCTTGTTTTTGTATCAACAATTCATTGCTTCTTGGTCTACTCATCATTCCAATGTTTTTATTATTAATTCCCATGTTTAAGGGCACTTGAATTATCTCCATTTAGGCTGTGACAAATAAAGGTAACAGTGATTTGTATTCTAAGTCTTTATATGGATATGTTTTCATTTTCCTTCTATTGAAGGGTGCAATAGTAAGGTCATATGGTTTTAATTTGCATATTGATGGCAGTAATGTACAGAATTTCCCCACATGCTAATTTAATTAGCCACATATCTTCTTTAGTGAATTTTTCTTCTTATTGTTAAGTTTGACAGTTTTTCATTGGGGGAAGTGAATTCTTTATCAAGTACTATATTTTTGCAATTACTGTTTCCTATTCTTGGACATATTTCATATATTTTATCATGGCATCATCATTTCATTTTGTTTTTTAACTGACAACTAATAACGTTGACTTTGTTGGCAGGCACCTCTATATTTAATGCCCAGATAGATTTGCGGCACTTCTCCTGTAGTCAAGGTGCAGAATGGCTTCTTAATAGAAATGCTGCATTTTCTGTTCACCGCAGTGATTTGGTTTTTGTCATTGTGATTTTAATCTTTTTGAGAATGTCATACAGAGAGGACCACTTAGTCTGTGACCCTTTGTGAATGGCTTATTCTACCCTGCTCTTGAGATTCATGCAACTTCATATCCATATCAACGCTTCATCCCTTTGCATTACTGAATCACCCCATTTTATGCTTAGTCATTCACAGAAGGACATTTATTTTGTCATCTCTTTCATGTCTTCTCTTCATTTTTACTTTTCCTGACAATCCTGGATGGAGTCGGATTGCTGTTACATGGTTCATAGAAGTTTGGTCTTTATTTTGAATGTGTATGGCTTTGGATTTGTGTGAACACACATGTACAAGTACATGAGCATGTGTGTGGAGGACAAGGGAACAACTCTGAGAGTTCTTTTTCAGGAGCCATTTTTTTTTCTTTTTTGAGGCAAGGCCTCTAATTGGTCTGGAACTACTGAACAGGCTGGGCTTCTGGCCAGTGAGTTCCAGGGATCTGACTGTGATGGACTTCCTCAGTGATGGACTTACACGTGGATGCTGCCACACCTGCCTTTTTATGGGTTGTGGAGATCAAGCTTGGATGCTCATGATCAAGCTTCAAGCACTTTCCCGAGAGAGAGTCATCCCTCTATCTTGGGCTCCCCATTCCATCATTTCCCTATTTCTGATTAGTCAAGGCTTAGTTTCTCTTAGATTTTTAGTCTAGGAAGTTTTGCATCTCTCTACAGCTGTCCATCTTTAGCACATGTCCCTGAGAACACTGCATGTGCTGATCTTCACAGGCACACAACCTTTCTCCTCAACTCAAGAGTCTGCCTATGTTCTTCAGAACTGTTCCATGGCCGGAAACTCTTCCAAGGCAGCAAGCCAGACAATCTTCAAGATTTCATTTTCTCTTGTCTTTCTAGGTCCATTATCTTTGTTCATTGACATGCTAAATATATTCTAACATCTTTTAAGAAGTTTGTCCCACTTTCTATGAACCACCATGAGATGAATTATATTATACAGTAATGGTTGTGTTTGTTTAAAGCAAGAGATATATTAGTGTATCTCTTGAAATTCTAAAAATCATAGTTTTTAAATCTTATAATCTTAGAGTTATTTTGGGGCACATATTTGAACTATAAACTGAAATGCATATGTGAATTTGCCCAATATCATATGCTTATTAGTGTATTGTCTTGTCTTAAAGACCTAAAACACAAATATAATTGTCTTGAGTTGTTTTAATTTTAAAAGTCAAATGACAGAAACCCTTTCTAGTCTAATCTACTTGTGGCTTTAAAATGTGTCAGTTGAAATAGAGACAATTCTCTGATGTGTGGATAAATATCCTAGGCTTTTCATAAAAATGTGTCCTTTTGTATGTCATTATGATGACAGATAGACAGACAGATACACACAGAATAGAGAGAAAGAGAAGGTGGGGATGGAGAACACTCATTCACCAGGCAAGTGTAGCACTATCCTCCTAGAGACCCGTGGCCAAGTGTTGGAGTCAGTCAGAGCACCTTCTCCCTCCCTGTTTCCACTGCTGCAGAGCTGCTTTTCACTGTACCTCTTTCTGAAAATGTGCCTAGCCCCCATCTCTTTGAAACCATGGATTCACCAAAGAAGCTTGAGATCACCTCCCCTGCTCATCAGAAGTCAGGGACCCAGGAACTGACTGTGACTGGGCCAAGCTATGCTCTGAAAAGCTCAGAGGTGTGAGGAAGGAGCACAGATGCTGTAGCAGGCTCTTCCCTTTCAAAATTCTGTAAGAAAATAAAATCTGCAGAGTGTTTTAAGGACAAAAGGCAGTAGAGGAATTGTTACTTTAGTAGTTCCCCTGTTCTAGCCCCAATTTGTACGTCTGTTACCTACCACAGCCAATGGCCACTGTATCCACTACTGTCCCGTTTTCCCATGTCTCATGACAAAGGGAAAGAAGGGTGGGGTACCAGAGCATTGCTACTTAAGGAGAAGTTATTCATAGGTGTGGCAGAAGGGGGTCAGAATTTCCAATGGAAACATGGATAGAACACAAACATTGTCCTGTGACAGCGGTCCAGGGAGGCCACAGGAGGCTGGTTGAGTCTTAAAAACAAAAGAGTGCAGAACAAGTAGTGGATGAGCGGTACAGAGAGATTTGTGATTTAGTGGAGTTCATTCTGGAAGATATTCCTCATGAGTGTGACTGGAATTGAGAAGGTATGACGTGTTATCATACTTCATACAAGCAACTCCGCAAATAGCACAGGCCTAAGGACTAAAGATGTATCCCTTCCATTTAAAATGTATGCTTTTAAGTGGAGATCTGACACAGGTAATATTTTAACCCTGACCATGCTGTTTGTGTGAATGAGAGTTTCAGGGAAAGTCAGTAATCCTGATTTGATGAAGTATCCCATATCTCAGCTGATCTCTCATGGATAGGAGGGCCCAGACCATCCTCACTGACTTGACCCTGATTGTCACTTCCTGTTCACCCAACCAGCTCATTTAGATTGGGAAGCAGAATAGAGCTTTGCACAAGAACACTGAGAGAACGATTTAAACAAAGCAGCCACTTAGCTATTGTCAATGAGTGAGCATGGAGAAGAAAGAAAATTAACTCAGACTGGCATGAAGGTGCTAGGGTATATGCAGATTAGGAAGATGAGGAGATGCCAGGATGCAAGTGAATTGTGAGCACATGTCCAGCTCCAGAGATATCCACCTGGTAAGCCGCATCTCAGATTCAAATCCTCTGTCCACCAGAGGATTTCTATTTTCTATCTGCTTTGGGCAAGACTCTCAGTCTTGACCTAAGCCCTCCAGCTGGGCTTTCTAAACTGTCATATAGGAATATGCTTCAGCTGGGTGGAAAGAGAGGCTTACCTAGATAGCACAGAGAAAAGATAACTTTTGGGGGTGGTTGCTTCTTAGTTTCTAGTTGACTTTACACTTCTGTTTTGGCTTCTTCTTGAACACATTCCTTGACTATGTGCTGACCGGAGCAACTCTGCCCTGGCTGATTTCTAGTTAGCCCAACACAATCTATTTCTAATATATAGAATGATAGTTTTAGCTGGGCCACAGAAGTGTTTCTGATAAGAGCAATTTTATCAGCAAAGATACCACATTGTCACCCCATCCTTCCCCCTATGACTCTACCAAGAATCAAGTTGGATGTGGAGTGACAGATTCCAGGGACTGGAGAACCCCTTGCTTTTTGCCTCCAAGTGAGAAGCATTTCCACTTAGCTACTAATCACAATGTAAAGTCACTTTAAGCTCTTTGTTTTTTAAAGTATTTTTCTGATTATATATGTGTATTTTTTTAAAGCTTTGTTCAAAATCATTAGGGTAGTGGGGGCCAGAGTGATGTCTCAGTGGTCAAGGGGCCAGGGTTTGCTGTCCAGCATTCACGTGACTGCTACTAACTATCTGTGACTCCAGTTTCAGGGGATGTGGGGCCTTTTTCTGGCCTCCGTGGGCACCAGATGCACATGATGCACAAACATCATGCAAGCCTTCACTCTTCTTCATAAAACATGAATAGGTCTCTAATCTTATGGCTGTAAAAGCAATATAATCTGATTTCCCATTAAAGAAATATTAGGGTAGTCAAGGACTGTTGGATCCCAAGGTTGTGGTTTATATATGTACATATTATAATATATAAGCATATAATATATTTCAAATATATATTCTATGTCACACACACACACACACACACACACACACACACACTCACACACACATACATACACACACATCCTTGGTCCAAGTTAGTGTTTATTAATAACTCCTTTAAAGTCTAAAGTCCTTGTGATCTCTGGGACTAAACAGATAGTACTTTGAACATGTATTAACTGATCATGATTCAAAAATGGTCACTTTTGCCAGGCAGTGGTGGCGCACGCCTTTAATCCCAGCACTTGGAAGGCAGAGGCAGGCAGATTTCTGAGTTCGAGGCCAGCCTGGTCTACAGAGTGAGTTCCGGGACAGCCAGAGCTATACAGAGAAACCCTGTCTCGAAAAACAAAAAACAAAAAACAAAAAACAAACAAACAAACAAACAAACAAAAAAGTCACTTTTTATGGCTGACCTACTGTGAATTTCATTGGGCAGTTTGTACAACTTGGTTTTTAACCCACCAAATAGTACAAAGAAGGGAGGGAGTATTTCTTCTTTCTGAGAACAGGAGGAAACTGAAGGTCAGAAATAGAGAGATGGAGAGAAGGAGGGTAGAGGAGAGATAGTTTGATTGATGGTGAATTGTGGATTATAGAGAGGGGGAGTAATTTTATAGTGTGCAATGTCTCCAAGTGTTTTGGATATAAGCATGTGAAAAACAGTTGATCATGCCCTTTTTTGCGTGGGGCCGACAACCCTGACCAACAGGGAAGAAGGACCAGCACACCACTTCCTTCCAGCAACAGTTTACTCAGGAATGTCTTGCTTAACGGTTACAGCAGAGTGGCCCTGAGCCCCACCAGGAGTCTGACTATATACCTTCCGTAGGACCGCCCATGAGCCCATACCAGGTTTCACACAGTCATAGGCTACTAGGCATTGACATAGAATCAGGCCACTGGTGGGCACGCCCCCAGGTCCAAATAAGGACTTGTTTACTCCAACGGCTCCAGCTGGCCAGTGCGATCTTTAAGGCACGGCAACAGCGCTCCACACTTTTTGACCATAAATAGAGCTTGCTTTCCCAGTGGTACTAAAGCAGAAAGATAGACTGAGTATAGGGATAATAATAATTAGATAAAACTCAACATGTCACTGGCTGCTTGTTCAATATTAGCTTATAATTTCTTCTAGCTAAAGTTGTCAAACAAATCTAGAAAACATACAAACAAACAAATAATCAACAGAAAATCCCTGCTGCTTACAAGATTCAGTATCCTTTGAAGTATTTGCTTAATGAACGTAGTCAGCTGGGTACTGAGCTCTAGGTAGTGAGAAGATAGTGCTGAACACTAAAATGATCTATGCACTGGGGGCTTAAGATCCTAGGCATGCTAGTCTGATTTTTAGAAAAACAAGAGGAAGTGAAGGGAAAAAAGAATAAAAGAAAAAATAAGAAAAGAAAGGGTAGTTATTGTGTCTGGCCCCAATTCCTATTTTCCTGTAATATTTTTCCCTATCTCATCCTTGGCATCTCCCCTCTGACTTATTCTGTTAAAACATTTCCTTTTCAGCTACAAATTGTGGGGGAGGACCTTTGGAGGTTTCTTCTGCTTGGTATGATGATTGCAAACCGAAGGTGCTTCGACATCTATGGCTGGATGCTCAGAAACCTACATTGGGAGCATTTCAATTCTGTCTCATTTAGCTTCTTCTCAGGATTCACATGTCTGCATGCAGAGACTGTGAAGGCCAAGGTCAGAAAGCAGTCAGCATCAAGATGGGGGTGGACATTTAGTGCTCCAAAACAGACAGACAAATCAAAAATGGATACAATCACACATACACCTATTTTTACCTTAGGTCATGGAAGGGACATATGCGATCTTTAAAATTACATGTTACTGTTTCATTAATTGACAGTAATTAAAAAAAACTGTCACATTTTGTGCATAACCCACTGCGAACACCATCTTAAGGCAGTGGAACAACTGAACACTCTTAGGGTGGCAAACTACCAGGGTTCTTTTGACATTCTTGCTTGAAGCATTCTATGTGTCTTCAGGTGCAGTGAGGGGATTAAGGGTTTATTTAAGGAGGCCAATCGTGCATTCTGCTTGGTCACAGAGAATGCTGCAGTTCAATATTGTATATTAACTCCCTGGACATAAAAGAAGAAAATGTCTCATTGCCTAGCTCAAGGATTGTGGTCTTCGTATGCGTGGTATTCTTCACTTTTAGAAGGAACAAGGCAAAGGAAGGCACTTAGTTGTGATAATCCACATCCTGTTGGGTTATATAATGTCAAAAGTAAATAAGAAAGACATAGAAAGAAAGGGAAAGGAGGGAAGGAAAGAATGAAGGAAGAAAAGAAAAGGAAATAAAATAAAATAAAATAAAATATGGTTTATTCCTAAATGTTTTAGATGCTGTCACCTTGTCAAAAGGGATCAAATCAAAAGTTGTCAGAGCTTGAAGCTGAAAAAGGGGAAAAAAAAGTAAAGAACATTCTCAACTCTGTGAATGTATAGGCATTCAGTGCCCACCACTCATTAATGCACATATTGCTAAGGCTTGGCAATGAAGCAGACATTTTTCTTGAGTGGGGTCGAAAAACTAATTATTCGCCATATGGTGGTTGGCTCAGCAGCAATCTCTGAAGCTGTAGAAGCAAAGGGAAGTTGGCTGAGTGATTTCTTTGGGCAGTTTGCATAGCTTCGACTCTCTTGACATATGCCATTCATGTGGTCCTTGGAGAACAGATGGGACAGGCTGGGAACGCTGGGGAAGTCATGGCTGGGACCTAGTGGCAGCCCGTGTCTCTTTATCCTTCAGAATGACTTCTAGTCACATGGCATTGGAGAATAACAAGGAGGGGATTGTACTCTGAGGATTTCCCTGCCTTCTTTTATAAAGGCACAGCGTAATTTTGACTGCCTCTTCGTATTTTGTTTATTAAAGGGATCAGGGGTTTAGATGAAAGAGATTCCTGGGTTGTGGGTAAGGTCTGGCCTACACCAGTGACACTTCCTCATTGTCAGGAGGCAAAATGCTGGCAGTTTGATAAGGGATAAGAAAATAGATGAGGTTTTAAATTAAAATTTAAATTGCTCCCTATTCGTTCTCCTCTTGCTTGTAAATCTCTCATAGGCAAGTTAAGATAAGCGCTGGGTTCGATTTAGGACCCTCAAAGCTCCGACAGAGAGCTCCTGGGAATTCTTTATTTATTTTCCTTCATCTGTGGGTCTGATGCAGGGAAGCAGAAATTAGTGTGAACATTGTGTGTGTACAGACTGAGGACTTTTTGGAGGTTTTTTTTTTTTTTTTTTTTTTTTCATTGTTGGTAAAGAACAAAATGAAAGGGTGGGCAAAGCTGTCAGTCAGAGGCGAACTGGGCATTTCTGGGCATCGAGGATTCAAGTTGTCCATCAAGCTGAATTCATTCACACTCAGCAATTTGAATTTTAGTTGAGAGGCAGCACTTGAAGTTAGGTACTGAGGTGATAGTGCAGGCAGGTACTCACACTGCTGGTGAGTGACTCACAGGAAATATTCCACATCATTCTGAGTGTGTAGAATGGAAATTGGTCCCCAGGGCAGGCCTTACAGAGACTGCCTCCTGGACCCAAAGTGCAGTGGTTCACAGTTCTTGTGCTCATTTGGGATCTGCAATGGAAAAGTTCTGTGCTTGAGTTTATTCCTTTTACATTTTGGACTACCATCTCTGAAAATGCGTTTTTAGTTAATAAGACAAATTTATGAAGAAGGAGGATTATTTGCATTCTTTCTTTCCTGTTTCCGGAGTTGATTTTTGACTTTTGGGACATCTACTCTAACTTCAGTGTTTTGGAAATGAAGCTGTGTTTTTTTCATGGAATGAACTTTTTAAAAAAGTATTTAGTATTATTTTATATACATTGATGTTTTGCCTACATATTTGTCTCAGGGAACCCCAGGCACAGGAACTACAGACAGTTGTGAGCTGTCATGGAGGTGCTAGGAATTGAACCAGGGTTCTGCAGAAGAGCAACCAGATGTATGCTGTGGGAGCAACTCTACACCCCATATAGTATGTGTTCCTTGTTATGTGAACTACTGTGTTGGAATCCTGCCTTCTGGGAATATACTGACATAGTCTTCTGCAATTTGACACTCTGTGAGAACTTAATGCATTTTATCTTTGTGCTCAGGAAGCAGTTAACACCAACTTTGTCTGATTTCAACCCCCCATCACTGCAAAGTATATGGTTCCTCTGTGAAGAAACATGGTGGCACCTAACTAGTACCCTCAGAGCTCCCAGGGACTCAACCACCACCCAAGGACTATACATGGTGGGAATGATTGTTCTGGCAGCATGCGTATAGTAGAAGATTGCAAATTCAATCATCAATAGGAGGAGAGGACCTCAGCCCTGTGAAGGTTTTGTGCCCCAGTATAGAGGAATGCCAGGGCCAATAAGTGGGAGAGGGTGAGGTGGCAGGTATGGGGAGGGGGTTGGCAACAGTGGTTTGTTCTTGTTGTTTTTGTTTGTTTGTTGTATGTTTGTTTTTTGGAGGGGAACCTGGGAAAGGAGAAATTTGCATGTAAATAAAGAAAATACCTAATTAAAAAAAAAGGAAACATGGTGACATTAGAAATTATAGTGAAGAGATAGGGAGCCTGCTCATATTGTCGTGGGCCTCTGTCTACCACTCTGACCTCACACTATATATAGTTTTCCTTTATCACTCTATGAGATTGTAATCCATAATCAGTGTTGTATGTGTTCATTGCCCCTCCTGTCTCCCGAAATACCTTTCTGTTCACCAGGCTTTTGGATAGTGTTCTTCTGAATATTTTTGTTTGACTCTCAGAACAGTAAGGAGATCCTGTGAGCAACCAGGTTCAGCAAATTTATCAGCCAAAAGTTAAAATTGTAGTTGCATCTATTTTGGGTTTTTCAGGATGTAAGCGGGAAGATTTGGTTTGTAGAGTGTAAATTACTTACACTTCAATTGTATCTGCAAGGGCCTTGTACAAGTAAGTTAAAAGTTCTGGCAATAGGCTGTTGACAATTTAACAGGTTCATCAGGGTAGGCACAGTGGAACCCACAGCTCTGCCTTGCAGGTACAGGCTTTACTGAAAATGCAATAGCACACAAGCTAGATGTATTGTACCATGAGAATTTGATGCACATGAGTCCTAGTTAGGAAATCATACAGGGTAACAATGTAGAGACTCACATGTCTTTAGAGTTTATATAGTCTCTTGAAGATTTCCTTTTTCATTTTTTCTTTTGTTTTTTTCTTTTTCTATTTTGGAGACTGGACCTGGGAGTTCATGCACACTAGGCAAGCATTTTACCAACTGAACTATATCCCTAACCATCTTTATGCTTTTATTTGAGACAGGGTTTCTCTGAGTTGCACAGGCTGATCCTGACTGTAAACCCAGGTGGCCTTGAACCCCTGCTTCAGCATGCCAAGTGTCTAGGGAGTATAGAATTGCCACAAGATTCTGCTGTTGAGGGTTTCTAAAATGGTAGATCAGCACTTTCCCAGAGTGACTCCATACTTCCCTTGCAAAGTCACCCTAAAGTTCACTGACAAGGAAGTGTTCCCAACAGTGATTTTATCATCCCGACTTCTGATGTCCTTAGGAATCAGTTCTATGATCCAGACGACCCACCCCCTGCCTGTGTAAGGGTATGCAAGGGTGGCTGGGTTCTTGTTTCTTGTATTAACAGTACTTCTGCTTATAAATATTTCATCCAATAAAATGTTGGGAGTTTGTAGAACTCATCTGGGAGTGAGATATTAGAATTGCTGAGCTTAAGTGCTTTCTTAATTGATGGTCATTTTTAAGACAACCATGGACGTTTAATGAATTACTATGTGAGTATAGAGGGTTCCCTTTTTTTAGATAAACATTTACGTTTTCGTGGAGATTGAGTTTTCTTTGAAAATTTCAAATTTAAAGATACTTAAAGAGTAGCATTAAATTGAAATAAAATTTAAGACTTTGGAGCAATAGCTATTTATTTATTCACTTTACATTTTGATCCCTGCCTCCCCCAATGACCTCCCTGTCCCCAATCCCTCCTCTTCTACCAATCCCAACCTTATAAAATAAATTCCTTCTACCATTACCTCCTTCCCTTCTCAAAGAAGGGAAAGCTCCCCTTCCCCCAATACCACCCCATCCTGAGACATCCAGTTGCAGTAGATCTAAGTGCCTTCTCTCCCACTGAGGCCCAATTAGGTAAGCCCAGTTAGGAAAAGGAGATCCAGTGGCAAGCAACACAGTCAGAGATGGTCTCTACTCCAGTTGTTAGGGGACCCACATGAAGACCAAGCTGCACATCTGCTACAAATATGTGTTGGGAGGGGGGAGCCTCGGTCTAGCCACTGCAGGCTCTTTGACTGGTGGTTCAGTCTCTGTCAGTCCCCATGGCCCAGGTTAGGCAACTCTGCAGGTCTTCCTGTGGTGTCTATGGTCCCTTTGTCTCACTCATTTCTATTTTCCACTCTTCCACAAGACTCCCTGAGCACTGCCTGATGTTTGACTGTGGGACTCTGGATCTGTTATGCTAGGCTCCTGTCCGTAAGCATAGCAGAGTAGTGTCAGGAATTGGTTATCTTACACGGGATGTGTTTCAAGTTGGGCCAGTCATTAGCTGGCCATTCCCCCAATTTCTGCCCCATCTTTATTTCTGAGCATCTTGTAGGCAGTACAAATTTTGGGTTGAAGGTTTTGTGTGTGGGAGCTTTATGTCTTCCTCCCTTCTCTGGAAGTCTCAGCTGGCTACAGAAGCTGGCTACTTCAGTCTCCATATCCCCTGCTGGTTGGAGTCTTAGCTAGGGTTACTCCCTGGAACCTCTCCCATCCCAGGTCTCCAGTTGCTCCCAGAGATGCTCCCAATCAATTCCCTCTTCCACATCCCTCTCCAGCATTAAAATTGTCTCTTCTTTAGTGGAATAGCTCATTGGCACTCAAATCTAAGACTGGAGTCCTCCACTTGAGCCTCTGTAAATGATCAGTCTACAGCAGGAACATATACATCTTACATTTACATTATCCTCACTCATTCCCTTTCTTTCCATTTTATTAATTATAATAAAATAATTTCTTTCATTATGATATTTCAGGCCTGTACATAATATATGTAGATCATCATTAACTCTCGATATTAATATTCTATTTTCCCTTTTCATCATTCCCCTTCCTCTGTCTCCAAGCTGCTTGCGTGCATTAATCTCTACTGTTATCTCTATCACCTACATTATCTCTATGTATCACCACTGCTTTCTTTTCACTGTTTTATTTATTTTCTTTCATTACTATGGTTGTTTGTATACATGCATTTAAGTCTATAAATACAACCCACTGAGTTCCACACATATGTCTATGCTTTTAAGGACCAACCTCTTGGAGTTGGATAACCAATTAGAGAGCTAATCATCTTGGGAGGCTGATGCTACCTCTCTTGGCAGTCATTAATGGCTGTAGGTCCTCAATTATGGGTGTGACCTTGTAAGATTACCCTATCCATGTCGACATGTTAACTGCTGTTGTCATTTGCTCAGGTCTTATTTAATATGGACTTATATAGGTAACCATATATTGCTGAGATCTCATGGGTGGACACAATCACTGAAAAACTTTCCTGTTCCTCTCGCACTTACAATCTTCCTGTCCCTTCTCTTCTTCCCTCCAAGTTCCCTGAGCCTTAGGTGTAGGTGTTGTGCTGTAGATATTAGGCATCCAACAGTCAGTAGTTTTCTGTATTTTGATCAGTTGTGGCTTTCTATAATGATCTCCATCTGCTGCAAAGAAAAAAAAATGTTCTTTGATGGGGGACGAGAGTTACATTTATCAGTGGGTATAAGGAATAGTATTTAGAATACAATTAGAAATGATAACAGCTGAAGAAAATGGCTGTAGTAGATTCTCCTCTAGGATCCATGCCCTCACCAGCCACTGGTAGTTGAGCTGGTTTGTAGGATCAGGCATAATTCTCCTTTATTGAGCATGCCCTGGGTCCAACTAAACAGCTATTGGTTACCTCCAAGATGTAAGTGCCACTATTTCACCTTTGGCAATATCTTGCCATTCTGACCATTGTGATCTGAACTCAGTCCAGCTAGGTACAATTAGTGATTGCTTTCCCCCTCAGCAGCAGCTTACAGAGTACATTCTATCCTTGGTCGCCTTTTGTTTGAGCAGTTTTATTAGCATGCTCTTAATTTCTATTTTCCTGTACCCCCTGGTTTTCTCTCTTCCCAATTTCTGTTGATATTGTTTGTATGTTTTCAGATGTTTATAATAAAATAGTTGAAACCAGGTTATTTACAAAGAATAGGAGTTTATTTTAATGTTAACAGTCCTAAAGGCTTGAAAGTTCAAGAGCATGACAGGAGCATCTGATGAGGGTCTCCCCACGGTATCATAGTTTGCAGACGGGGTGGAGGTTCCAGGCTCATCTCTCACTGACGTTTGGGTTTCAGTTCTGTATTGTCTAGAGCTAGTTTGTGGAGGCAGTTAGTTGCCTGTGACCACTGATGTCTCTTACACGCTTCTCCTGCATTCCTCTCTGGGGTCATAGGCTTGCCTTCTCTTCACTATTCTACAGTGTGTGGGAAATGACTGCCTTCCAGTCATACTACATGCTCAATGAGAGTAGAGCCTAGCTCAGCCCTGCCATACAACAGTCATGCATTTGATATAGAAACTTTCACATCAAGTAGTTACGATTGGATCATTGTTAACTGTAAAGTTCTGTATATTTTTAATATATTTTAAAAATGTAATTAAACATTACTGTCTTTGTAGTGTGTGTATGTGTGTGTATGAGAGAGAGAGAGAGAGAGAGAGAGAGAGAGAGAGAGAGAGAGAGAG
>JADRCD010181155.1:1455-33107 GCA_019843815.1 Montemys delectorum
CACTTCCTGTTGTTTTTGTTGTAAGAGGTGGAATTAGATTTGTGTGGATTTGTTGAAAGATTACTTTCTTGCTTCTTCTAGGGTGTAGTTTTGCTCTTTATGTTGATGTTTTCCATCTATTATCCTTTGGAGGGCTGGATTTGTGGAAAGATATTGTGTAAATTTTGTTTTGTCATAGAATATCTTTTTTTCTCCATCTATGGTGATTGAGAGTTTTGCTGGGTATAGTAGCCTGTGCTGGCATTTGTGTTCTTGTAGGGTCTATATGACATCTGCCCAGGATCTTCTAGCTTTCATAGTCTTTAGTGAGAAGTCTGCCGTAATTTTGATAGACCTGCCTTTATATGTTACTAGACCTTTTTCCCTTACTGTCTTTAAAATTCTTTCTTTGTTTAGTGCATTTGGTGTTTCTATTATTATGTGACGGGAAGAATTTCTTTTTTGGTCCAGTCTATTTGGAGTTCTGTAGGCTTCTTGTATGTTCATGGGCATCTCTTTCTTTAGGTTAGGGAAGTTTTTCCAAAATTATGTTTGAGCTTCCCAAACTATTACAATCCCCTACTCCCCTCTGTTTTTAGAAATGGCTTTCCCATCAAGATTATGCATTAGTTAGCAGCAGGTCTTACTTTGAGCATAGTAAGTACTGGGCAATGGCTAGTTACTATTATTTCCACTGAAATGGTCAGTTTCTTTCTGAAAAAGCCTTAAAAACCAGTAAGTATACTACCTAGATTCAGTTTAGCTTTAGAATGATCTGATTTTTATTCAGTGTTCAGAGAATAGCCAATGTGAAACTGCCTCTGATAGTTTGTAACCTGTTAATTACAGTTGGAGCAATACCCCTGATCGTTTACAATCTGTTAATTATAGTTGGAGCAGTTCTATTGTGACCTGTGTCCTGTCATTCACAAATTTCTTCTTTGGAGAAAATGAATTAGCAACAACTATAACTTTACAGTCAGCATGCTTCTTCTACAACTTCTTTTCCTTAGTTCTCTAATAAAGAATGGTGAGCAAGAAATAATATACCATGCAATTTCCCTTTCTCCTCTCAGAAAGTTTGCAATCAAGTATGGCAGGAGGTACTCACTAAATACCCAACTCTGTAGCTTTCTTTGTTTTGTTTTTGTTTTTGTTTTTGTTTTTGTTTTTTTAACTTTTATTGCATTATGATGAGAAAAGTTACATGGTTTCAATTTATCTGAATTTGTTAACATTTAAAAACATACTTATGTTCATTTAAGAAAATACTAGTAGTGATATATTATTTTGAAATATACAGTTAATATGTTTGGAGTTATTTGAAATTTTTACTGAGTTAAACCTAGGAATTTGCTATATAGACAAGCATCTATATAGCACTTAAATTGATTGTTTTATATCAAACAATTTTTATAATACTCATTTTTATTGTTATAATATTTTATAAATTTTAAGGAATATGACAAAAAATATTGTAGGTATTGAAGAGGGGGTCTCTGGGAGGAGTGGGGGGTACAAAAGGGAAACAAGAATGTGATTTAATTCTATTTACTTAAAATATCTTTTTAAATGTAATAGTTTGGGAAGCTCAAACATAATTTTGGAAACACTCTTCTTAATGAGTGGTATTAATCCCAAGAGTTTGTACTTGATATGAAATAGTGCTTCTGTGGTGTTCTCCGGGCTCTAGGTGAGTGCTGAGGGGGCTCAGGAGTGGCCAGATAGGGACTAAAGTAAGGCAGTAGGGAGGGAAGAGTCAGAATCCAAAGCGTGTTCCAGGCTAATGGTCTTTGTGAGACCTGAGTGTTCTCAGTGAAAGGTGGAGAGATTCTCATGGCGCTCTGTGTTTAGCTGGCAGTTGCTCTTTGGTTTCTAATTTTGGTTGCCTATTTTTTTCTCTAATGTTTCATTTTGACACCGTATGTTTTAAAAAGGACTTTTCTTGTGGATAACATTTTATGATATGCCTTTTCTTAAGTTCTTGGCGACAATGTGGCTGTGTTTTATTTACTTGAATCATTTGTGATGGGAACCAGACTCAAAACTACTCAGAAATAGTGTTAATTATACAAATAAATGAAACGTATGTCTTCTGAATCCATCTACGAGTTTCAAGAGTTGCTCCTGGGCTTATTTCTCAAATAGTATGTAAATAACCACATCCATGTCTAATGGAATAGAGTTTTAAATTTAATTTAAATATAACTTCCAACAGGTTGGTATGGCTTCTTATTAAAACTTCATGGGCAACTAGCGTCTGGTCACAAGATTAAAGGCAATGGACGACAGAATACAACACACATGATGAACTGGATGTGTGTTTCTTGAGTAACTAAAGTTTAGCTTTTGTAAGCTTTGCTGGTTTCTCACTGGTATTTATAGAACAAAATAGAAAAAAGATGGTTCACAAGGCTCTAATTCTAGTCATCAACATTTTTAATACAAAGGGTGTGAAGAGTAAGTCAGAGAAGTGGTGTGACCTATAGCTTGAATACTCACTAGTGTGAACTGCTGCAGTCTAGTCTTCAGAGGAGACAGTCTGTTTGCAGCCCTGTGTGCATCACCTTCATGCCAAATGGTGTTATTGAAGGCAGGACAGAGATTAGATGAGAACTTCCACTCCAAATATTAAACAGGTACTGCTCATGTAATAATAGTCATAGGATTTGGGTAGGGGTGGGCAGAGTTAGCAGAGGAATCAAGGTGAACCTGAATCCAATGGTAAGATGTTTGCTATTTTTCTATTTTTTTTTTAAATAGCTCTTTAGATGAGGGTCAGTGGTATATCAAGGGGCCCAACTCTTGTATTTAAGGAGGTCATTTCCTAGGACTTCATGAGCATAGATTATGAATGTAACTTAACGTAGGTCATTATGTTTGATAAAGGGGTACATGCTCAAGGTGCCTGCTGGGTGAGGAGCTACTAGGTTTAGAGCCTGAAAGTCAACAAAGCATCGGACTCTTGTTTGCTTTTCCATTAGGTGTAATCAGATCTCAGAGGGCAAATAAGACCTGTATGGAGGATATCTTCAGCTTGTTATTTTCTACTGGGAGATATCGTCATAATATGCGTGGGGAAAAGGGCTTTAGTGTTTAGAGGTTGATAACTTTCAAATGTCCGTTAGAATGCAATAGTTTGTGGGACTTTTATCACTTTCAAATGTTATGGACTCTCTCTGGATTAATTCAGAAGGAGGCAGAGTTAGCTATTTATGAAAATGGACACAAGACTATATAGTATGCAACTCTAGTACGAACCTGTATATTTCCTATGTGAGAGACTTCAGCAGATCCAGTTACTTTCAAGGCGAGGTGAACGTCTTCAGGGCAGCTGCCTTGTCTTTCTCACTTAGTAACATGCTAAAAAATGTACTACATGGCAGGCTGTTACAGGCCTGGTGAGGGTAGTCACAGAGTAACATTGTCTTATTAAGTGTGTAGTTTTGTTTTCTGATTTCTGTTAGGGGTTATTAAATGCTTACCATGGTATTAAAAGACAATTTGCTGAATGCATCCCATTGCTACCCATCTTCCCAAACTCTTAACACTATCGATTCTCTGTCCTCTTTCAGAGGGTGGACATTTCCTTCTTTAATTAAGAATAGGGTCATCAGAAAGGCCCACGAGCCTTCTGCACTGTAGAGGGATCTTTATATCCCCATGGATCCCCACTTTCCTGTGTTCCAAGGCTGGGTAAGGATACCCCTACCCAAATAATACTTATTCAGCCATATTCTCTCTCTGTCTCTGTCTCTGTCTCTGTGTCTCTCTCTCCCTCCCTCCCCCCCCCTCTCTCTCTTTCTCTCTCTCTCTCTCTCCCTCTCTGTTCTCTTCAAAATTCCTCATCCCTAGTAACCCTGTTAACAAAACTGTTTCCTGGCCTGTTGTCAGCATCTTGACCTGTTCCAAGGTCTTCTGAAAAACCAAACCAAAACTACATCATAGCTTGTGTTCCTTACCACTCATTCATTGTTTATGTCACTACAATCTGTGGCTAGAAATACTTTCACCATGTAGTAGTGACAACTGGCTTGCCAGGTCTTTTGGACACTTGACTCAGGCCCTGAATTCTTTCTGTACTTTGGAGGGCCTCCTTACTGAATACACAATAAATGAAGTTAAATGAATGACATTTTCTACTTGCATGTTATTTATATATATATTTTTTAAATTTTATGGTTAAGTTGGCTCTTTAGCTCCTAAGTGTTTATGTTATCTGAGGTTCAAGGATCCCTGTGGCCACTCCAGCAGGACTGACTCTTCTCTGGGTAGACATGCACCGTTTACAAGTGTGGCTTTAAAAGACATCTACACATCTACACGGTAGGTTTCTTGTCTGAGATCCTGATGCTTATTAAGAGGCTTAGGTGTTCTTGTGTATTCTCCATAACTTCCGCTTGCTTGTATCCAATATTAACTAGATCATCAGTCTCATAAAACTTAATCTTTTTTACCCAATTACTTTTCAGTGATATTTGTATCTATAACACCACACGTTAGGAAGATATTTGATTAAAATAGAAATCTCGGGATGAATGACTGGTTCTAAATCCTTCATTTTTTAATTCTTACATCTAAGGCCTCAGTTTTATACTGCTTTGATTTTTATCTGAAATAACTTTACTCTCCCCACTTCTCAAGTTTTGGTTATCTTTTTAATTCTTCTTTCTTCTTATTTTATTTAACTTAGTAGAAGCTGTTTAGAGCTTTACTGGGATAAATTTTTTTTCCTGGAGAAATTGAAAATAGTAGTCTGTGAACCCTTGAGTTCTTCAAACCTTCAAACCACCATCAATACAATGCACACCAAGTGTTTCTGATTTGCCTGATTGTATTATTGAATATTAGGCTTATTTCTTTACTCAATAATAAGAGGTATGGAATCATACACCCTTAGTTGGTATCAAGAAATATCCTCTACCTCCAGTGTTGAAGGATGAGCAGGGCTTGGGCTGTGGAATGAGCCTTGCTAAGCAGAGAGACAGCAGAAGCCAGCGCTAGGCACAGAGAGATAAGTACAGTGAAAGTGTCTTTGGCTCCTGAAACTAAATGTTTGACACGATCAGCATCTATTTGGCTCCTCATCAAAGGTGCTTGCCAGGGGGGATGGTCTTATGAATTACGTCATGGTGGGCATTTTATCTCCATTCCCATCCTGGTGAATCGTGTGGGAGGTTTAGAGCTAGGTAGATTTTAATCCTCTTCCCCAGCTTGGTGGTGTTCGTCTCTGTAGATCCACCATTCAGAAGTGAGTCTTTGACATTCCGGGCAAAGCAAAAGAAATCTAAGATTGCCTCTTAAACCCCTCTAAGATAACTTCTGCAAAATACTCCCCCCCTCCGCCCCGTGTAGTCTCTCTAACTTCTCACTACCTCTCATACACGCTAGAAATATCAGTGATAATTTGCACTAACTTGCTAGATAATTTGTGAACTTCCTTTACTCTTACCTTTACAAGGTAAGTCTCTTAGTGTTTTAAACTCCTCATACTTTTGAATCATCCTTGTATGTTATATGAAAACGGTTCTATGCTTATTTGTCCAACACTTTCTTTAAAATATATATATATATATTACTAAATGTCAGAAGAAAGATTATTGATCCTGGGATTAATTAATTTCAGACCACACATTGAACTATTGTTCTCCATTTTTGGGGTCCATACTCAGACAGTGTAGACTCTTAGGTGCACATAGCCAGCCCTTTAATCTGAACTTCTCTGTCCGAATGCGTCCGTTTGGATGACATACATTGCTAGCCTTCAGTTTCCTTGCGGACGTTAGGTTTTATTCAGTTTCTTCTCAGTGTGGTGGAATCGGAAGTGCGTGCCATCTCTCACAGGCAGGCATTATGAGTCATGAGCTCATGTATGTTATGCCTCTCATAGGGAGGTTTTAACGTGATACTTTCTCCAAGACCGTGCAGACATTTAAAAGTGAAGTGCTCACGAACGACCCATGATTGATGTTCCTCTGCGGCCTTTTACCTTTTCTGTGGATGTGCAGCCAAACAGCTGTGACCCTGCTGCTTTCTCCTCTGGGGCGAGGACAGCATTTGTGCTCAGCGTAACCAGTACCTTTTGGGTTGGTAAGCCAATGGTTCTTTCAAGGACAATTTAACAAGCTTTATGGAGCTGAAAATGTATGTAATCTATAGGTTTAAAAGCTTACATTTAGGGAAGCGATGAAGAAATGCAGGCTTTAAGGGAAAATAAATCTAGCTTGGTGTCTTCAACTGCCTTTGAAACTCTGTTTTTATAAACCTTGATCAGTCTCAACCAAACTTTGCTTTTACACTTTTGGGGGTGGGGTGGGGTGACAATTCCTGTCACTTGGGCTGTAGCAATGAGAACTTAGTGCTGTATTTGGGTTGGTTTGCGACATTTTCCTGCCCTCAACTTGTAATGTGATCTCACCAGGAAACTTTGGCTCCCTCAGGCCATTGCCACCACAAGTAGTTCTTCACTTGTGTGCCTCTGGGGTGTCTTGCTGGTGGATGGCTCCTTATTTATTTATTTATTTATTTATTTTTGAGTTTTTTCTTTTTTTTTTTTAATTAGATATTTTCTTTATTTACATGTAAATTTCTCCTTTCCCAATTCCCTTCCAAAAAACAAACAAACAAACAAAACAACAAGAACAAACCCCTGTTGCCCCCCCTCCCCATGCCTGCCACCCCACCCTCTCCCACTTATTGGCCCTGGCATTCCCCTACACTGGGGCACAGAACGTTCACAGGGCCGAAGTCCTCTCCTCCTATTGATGATCGACTTTGAGGTTCCCTTTCTTTCCATTACAGGCCAAGAGCTTTTGAAATGCTTCTGTAAAAAGAGGTGTAATTTTAGTGCTCATGGAGAGCATACCGTGTGGATGATGCTCCTGTTGTGTGAGGGTGAGGCACTCCTGCTGTGGCAGACACATCAGATTTCCACTTTTCTGCAGCTTTCAGATTAGAGTCTCGGGACAAAAAAAAAAAAATATTTATTCTCTGAGCTCTTTTCCTCCCTTGGGGAAACTGAGGATTAGGAAAAATAGACATGGGTTAGTATTTCCTCCTGTCATTTGACTTTGCTTGAGTATGGTGGAATCAGCCTAAAAGCTTGTTTACCATGAGGCCTTTTCCATTTTTCTATATGTGGTAGATGCCCAGCGCACACTGTTCTCCATTAGTCACACCAAGTGCCAGTTGCCCAACATTCTTGAAAGTCTCCTTATGGCTTCTAGCCTTGATTTAAAGCAAAAATGATGGGAAGAAAGTTAACATCAGTTGATGTTTGGGATTTTCCAACAACTCCAATGGGTTTGTGGTGAACTCTTGAGAACCGTTCAGGAGTGCTGGCATTTGAGTAGTCTCAGGCGAGAAGCTGGACCTC
Source organism: Montemys delectorum (assembly GCA_019843815.1). NCBI lineage: Eukaryota > Metazoa > Chordata > Mammalia > Rodentia > Muridae > Montemys > Montemys delectorum. The sequence goes on from JADRCD010181155.1 coordinate 8,810, forward strand.
CATGGGTCACAAGAGCTCTCTGAAACTGGGAGTCAAACAAGTGTTCTTTTTTTCCTTTTGGGTGTGAGGAATTCAGCCACCTGTTCCATGCATTTCATCTTGTTTAGTCCTTATAGTAAATATGCATTAAGCGTCCCCACATTTTACAGAAGAGGAAGCCAAGGTGAAATTGGTTCAGCAGCTTCCTCAAGGGTAGTAGATGCAGCAATCTACCCAGGATTTCTAGGCTAAAGCATTTGGTTCTTCACTGCTCTGGGCTTTTGCTATATGTAAAGTGCTGTATGCTTGTGGCAAGACTGAAGAAGATGCACATATTTTATATAGTGAGTTGTTATTACTGTTGATATGGTAAAAATAGGTTCAGAAGATTGGAACTATTATTAATCCTTTCTGCTATTTTAGGTTTTCTATTTAATATATAAAAATTATATATAATTATAATTCATAATATATATTATATTTCTATTTAATATATAATTACATATATATAATTACTTTTATACATTCAGGATTGTTAGTATTTTGTCAAAGTCATGTTACTTGATTTACAAAATGCCCACATTTTTTTTTTTAATCTTTACCCTGAAGGAAGAAAATCTATATTCTGCTTTCTCCTGTATGTCATTAATGTTTGTTCTGAAAAGAAAAAGCAATTAGTAACTCGACCAGGATCTCTTTACAGATATTCTGGACACTGGAATTTAGTAATTATAATTTTTATGTGAGAGAGAAGGGATTTTTAACATTGTTACTTTACAAGGTTAATAAAACATTGACACACACAGAAAAGATGGTTTAGTGCTTCAGCGAGAGTGCTGGATGGAGTTGGGAGCAGCGAAGGGTGCCTGCAGTTTCAGCATTTGGGAGACAGGCAGGAGGAGGGGGATTCCATGCTGTTTGTGGTTACAGATAAAATTCTAGATCAGCCTAGGCGAGGGGAGGCTCTGCCCCTGAAAGAAAAAGATATTCTGAATGGTCAACAACCATAGGCTTAGTTTGCTCCTATGCATGCCTGTTATTTTTTTTTTTATAAGCAAATAGTTATACAAATTTTAGAAACGACCATATCTACAAATGTCATATCTGTCCTTGGACATAATACTCATAATTTGCTTTTAGAACAAACTTAAAGTAAGAGTTGGACTTGAGGCTCCCAGCTGTTCTGCTTGCAGTAGGTCCTTCACCTCCGGCAAGTACTCGCTGAGCTGGATGCTATCTTTTATACGTTTCTGCAAGATCTTCACAAACACAGTCTTTAGACGCTTCGATCGGATCATCTTTGCCATCTGAACCAGACCAGTCATCTCTCTGCGGTCATCTCTCTGCGGGGCTCTGCACAGAATGTCCAGCTTCATCAATGCTCACATCTTCTTCCTTATCAATGTTTGAGTGTTAGCATATCACTAAAAAACTCAAAAAAAAAAAAAAACCAACTTGGATATGTTGCTGACATACCCCCAAAGCCTGTTTTTAGAATGCTTGGAAAATATTTAATTTGCAAGAGAAAAAAAAATGAATGAACACTTACTCATGTTGTAGCACTTTTCTGTAATTTACCTCAATTTCTGAGGTGGTCTTCTGCTACTTTATTTTTTGAGTTCGGAAGAGATTTTAAGGACTCATGATCCCAAGTAATTTGTTTAATTGTCTTAAGGCTATCTTTATAATGATTTTAAGCTGTGGCTTTCTGCGAGCCAGTGCCCAGGGCTGGGTAATTGACATCCTGGCAGTGAGGTCTGTTTGCTTTTACTGGCTGGTGGCAGCCTCTGTGACCTCACAGGGTACTTTTTCATACTTCAGCTTCTCATAGCTTTGTAGGCGAAAGCCTACAATAAGGCTTGGGATTCATAAGTGGTAATTCAAATAAAAGAATGAGGACCTTGGTAGACAGAGCTCTGAAATCCAAACAGTAGTTTAAAATAGCCCTAGAAAGCACAGAAATAGTGTGCAAAATAATTTTTAAACTTAGGAATAATATTTTAAAATTTCCTATCAGTGTAATTGAGAGTTAGTTACAAATATTATTTTGAAGTATTACAGTTCAAATTCTGTCTTCATTTAAAAAGTATGTGTATTTGTTAATGTTTGTAGATAGGAAGTTTGAATTTTTCCCTTATCTTTTATAAATAACAATTTGGAGGGAATACTTAAGAAAACATTAATCGACAAAATATACCTATCAGTCATATAAGCTACTTCTACAGTGCATCCCATGAGCCTCAGGAGTGCTCAGGACCCAGGTTACTGAGATGCTTCAAAACAGGAAAATTCAGGTGGGTGGAGTTCGAATGCAGCACCAGTCTTGACGGGTTTAAAAGGTATTTAGGTCCTCTTAAGGACAGAGATCTTGAAGTTGCCCGTAGGGTGCCTCTGACCACATTGCCTCTATCTGAGTTCTTTTCATACAGGCTCTAGTTTCCAGGATCAATGCTGAGTGATTTGTTAGCAGGTACCCCAATTTGTTTTTCTCACCCCTGCACTGTGTGGTATGATCTCTGTGTGTTCAGCCATTTGGAGACTCTCCCTACAGGACCGACTGACTGCCATATGCCATGAATCTCCATGTACTGTTCTAGTTTTCACTGGATAGTTCAATTCTCTGTCAACTGCAGGTTTGTTCTTGTAGACAGTTGACTTTTTGGTTGACTTTTTACCTAGATGCTCCACCCATCTTTGCCTAACTCTTATCCATATGCCAAGGTTATATGTGCTCATGTTGCAACTTCCTGTGTTGCAGCTCATTACTTATGCCTTGTTAACTGTAAAAATAAGCCACTGACCAAAATTTACTGTCCTAATAACTTTTACGCATGTACCTCATTCTATCTTCACAGTGCTGTGCAATGGCTCTGCACAGTTTCTCTTCTTGCACATCTGAAACTATGCCTGTTATACCGTCTCTTTCCACTCCTCTATCTCTGGCAATCACTTTGCAGCCTTCTGGCCTCATGAGTGTGATTATTTTAGTTACCTACTATTTATCTTTTGGGGATTGGCTTATTTCAATAGCCTAATGTTCTGAAGGTCCCCTGTGGTAGCGTGAAATAGGATTTCCTTCGTTTTTTAAGGCTGAATAATATTTCATTCTTTGTATATCACATTTCATTTATTCGTGCATACTTCTGTGGATATTTGGATTGCTTCTACATCTTGACTATTTCAGATTGTATTGCTATAGTCAGGCAGTGTATAAACCTCTTCATGATGCTTCTTTAAATTCTTGGACATTGTTTTTTATTTCTGGGATAAATATTCAGAAGTAAGATTGCTAGACTGCCTGGTAGTTCTATTATTAACTTCTTGAGGAGTCACCATCTTCATTTTTATACTATCTGTATTAAATTCTTTTATCTAAACAGTGCACATGGGTTTTAATTTTTCCATATTCCCCTTACCCATCCAAGTATCAAACTAAGAGACTTGTAAATGCCAAATGTACACTCTTTTATTGAACTATACCCAAGCATCCCAGTATTTGATGGTAGACATTATAACTAGATGTGAGGTGATAGCTCATGGCTTTGTAATCTCTAATAGTTAGCATTTTCAGTCACTGGTATAACAAAATATTGCTAGTAATTAGCTTATAAAGAGAAAGTGTCTGTCTCACAGTCTTGCAAATTTGTGCACATGATCAGTTGTTAGCTTCATTACGTTGGGGGTGTTGACAATGCAGCATATTATGATAGAGTACACAGTGGAAACAAGATACAACAGTATGAGCTAGGGATGGAGACAGAGATAGCTGCCTTGCCCCCCATTCCCAGGTAGAGGCACTTGGCCAGCCATCCAATGGTCTTACACTAGGACCTACCTAACAAGAGCCCCAATATCTCCTAATAGTGCCACCATGAAACCCAAGCTCAACTTATGAGCCTTTGGGAAAGGAACATTATGATTCAGCGTCCATCAGTTAGAGACATGGGTCACTCTTTCATAATACAGCTGGCAATTTTTGCTTCATCTTTGTAGACACGGATATTGGAGTTCTCGACCCATTTTTTAAATCAAGTGTTTGCTGACTTTAGTAGTTGCATTCCCCTGGTTGTGTTTTTGTTTTTTGATTTTTTAAAAAAACCATTGATCAGTCTACTGTCATACATCTCCTATCCTGAACTTTTTGTCTTGGCGTCTTCAAGACTTAGGTCTGGAGTTATGACTTTGATCCAGTTCTCATTTGCTTAGCAGGAAGCATTAGGTGGGAGTCTAACCCTCTTTGATCTGTGGATATCTGGTTTCCACATAATGAGTTGTTGAAATATCTTCCCCCAGTTCCCTTGTCAAGCTATCCTTGACCATGTATGAGACTTTGGTTCCTGCAGTTTATTCTGCCTCAGTTACATGTACGTCTATCTTCATGACAAGACATTGTTTGGATTATTATATCTTTACCACATTCTTTGAAATCCAATGCTATAATCTTTCTAGATTAATGATTCTTTCAGAATTATTTTGACCATTTAGAATATTTTCTCAAAAGGCAGATATTGTGTGTAGCTTATTCATGTATGTCTTTCTTAGAGTTATTGTGACTCGTAATAGTGACATAGAAAATCTTAGATGGATTAATGTTCTAAGCTGTCTTGTCCTGTTTCCTTTCCAAGTAAAGGTTATGAGAGTATGAAGGAGAGTTACATTTTACAAAGTCTATCATTTCTGACAGAATGTAGCTATGTATTATAATGCATATTTTTAAAAAAGATAAGCAAGTACCAACCATAACACACATTTTGTAAGATGAAAGATAGAGTTCTTGTGGGTATTTTTTGTAAAGATACAAATGTGTTTGTTGAAGTAAGAAAATAGAAAGGTTCTTCTGGTAGAGTATGCGTTTACACTGCTTAGCTGCTTGTTTTAAACACTACCCATTTTTGGTAGGTACTTTTTGAAAATGTATAATCTTGCTAGGTCGTGATGGCACATGTCTTTAATCCCAGCACTTGGGAGGCAGAGGCAGGAGGACCTCTGTGAGTTCAAGGCCAATGTGTTCTATAGAACGAGTCCCAGGACAGCCAAGGCTATACAGAGAGAAACCATGTCTCAAAAAATCAAACAAAAAAGATAAAAAGAAAGAAAAGAAAACTCATAGTAATTTAAAACCTAATCTTTGAAAAGAAAACTCGTAATAATTTAAAACCTAATCTTTGAAAAGTGAGAGCAGCGCATTCAAAGGCTGCTCTGCCTTTACTACAAGCCTTTTGAGGGCAGAGTGTGCCACAGCACAGGCTGCTTCTCTCTGTGGTCTGGCCCTCTAAGGCGGATGTTTCATATTCAAACACATGGGAATGTAGGAGTTTCTATTCAGGGAGCTAAGCGTGCACTTGCTCTTCAAGGTCTGTGCACATGGTGGACCTCTCCAAGCATTTGCCTAATTTCTTGTGTCAAGTTCCTGAAACTGCATCAGCATGCTTTCTGCTCGATGCTTCCTTTTATGGAGAGATCTATAGCTGCATCACAGATCGCCTCATCATACTGCTAGTCCTTAAGTTACAAGTTGTTCTCCTGCTTGGGGGCTAGGCAAATTTGTGACTCAATTCTCTGCCCCGAAAGTTGAGGGCTTGGCAGCAGGTTAGGTTACCTAAAAGATCATCTGGATCAAGCAATCAGCCTTCAACCTAAGAGTGTTACTTTATCCTGCTGTTAAATAACTCCTGCTGTCCTTAATTTTACTTTAGATTATTTATTTATTTATTTATTTATTTATTTATTTATTTATTCATTCATTCATTCATTCATACAATCATTCATTCACTCACTCACTCACTTACTCACTTTATATCCCAATTGAGGCCCCTTCTTCTCTTCCCCCAGCCCTACCTACATACCACCTCCCCACCCCCTCTCCTTTTTCCTCAGAGAAGGGATGGACCCCCATGGGTACCACACCCACACTGGCACATCAAGTTGCAGCAGGACCAAGTGCATGCTCTCCCACTGAGGCCAGACAAGGCAGCTCAGCTAGAGGAAAGGAATCCAAAGGCAGGCAATGGAGTCAGGGACAGCCACTACTTCAATTGTTACGGAACTCACATGAAGATAACTAAGCTGCACATCTGCTACATACATGTAGGGAACTATGTCCAGCCCAAGCCTGCTCTTCAATTGGTGGTTTGGTCTCTGTGAGCCCCCGTGAACTCCGGCTTTTTGCTGGTATATAAAGCTTATATTGTGCAGTGAGTTTAGTTTATGTGAACATGTCTGGAGGAGCTCATGTCCTGTTCTAAGCCATTTTTCACTTCCATGGATTTGAAGAAGGGTACATTTTTTTCTCTTTTCCTGGGAAGTGGGTACAAAATCCACATTGTTATATATGTCGTATTTATGATGCCTCCATGATTTTCATATCCTAAATATACCACTTGTGTTCTTTGAGAATTATGCATTATCCCATTGGTGGATAAAAGGTTTTGAAAAGAAAGCAAATAAAAATCATTATCTTGCTTTAAAAATATTTATACATATATATCTATATAAACCCACATACCTATATGTGTGTGTGTGCTCGTGCGCGCGCACACACACACACACACACACACACACGTGAATGTGCATGTATGTGCTACAGTGTGTATGTGACAAATTGTGGGAGTCAGTTCTCTTTTATTGCATGTGAAATCCCCACAATGAGCCACCTTTTTGGCCCCATATTCTGCTGTTTGAAAGGCGCAGCTAGCTTTCTACTTCCCAAAGTGCAGGTCTCTACTTCCCCATTTACAAGGCTGGATATGTTTTTCAGAATCAAAATTCCTCACATAGAGTGGATTTTCTTAGTATTTATATCTTCTGTAAGGAAATAAAATTTTGTTTGTAAACCATACTTTACAATTATTTAGCATACTGCATTAATTATACTGCCTGTAACATCATGGTCTCACTGTGTGGCAGGGTCATTTCAAGATCTTTTATTGTTTAAGGATAAGAGTATTAAGCCATAGAGGAGGGTCAATAAGTCATCTAGGCTGGGATAAGATAGTTATCAATGCACTGATTCCTAATTTTTAAATTATTTCTTTTTAATTAGTTGCTCTGCATCAAGTTGATGCCCTAACTGAAATGCGGTCTCATGTTAGCATTGGGCAGAGCTGCCACATAAGGGAGCATCTTAATTTCTTTTGTGGAGTGATATAACTGATGATAGTTGTGCTGTTTATTAAGATCTCTCAACGGTGGTGGCGGCGGCGGCAGTGGTAGTATTGTTGGTGGGGTGTGTGTCTTTGTATGTATGTGTGCACATGCATGTGTAATTTGCTTTACAACACAGCACCAGAAAAAGTCTAATTCCATATAAGTATAAAAATCTAGACCATTTGTTTTTCAAGCTACTGAAATTCTTTGTGTTGTAAATCAAAAGTCTTTGCTGATTTTGGTTGAAGACATTTGTATCTGATAAAGTCTTAGGATTAATTTTGAACTATGAAGTGGATTGTAGTTTGTTTTGGAATGATGGGAGTTTTATGTCAATAATGTGGGAGTTGTGCCCTTTGGCAGTTTAATCCAGATAATTCCTTGGCAATTTGATTTGTTAGCTATGGAGTGAAAAGTGTTGTTAATTTTTTTTTTAAACCTTACATTGATGATACAGTTGTCCTGCATTCAGGCTTCTTCATTTGACGTGTCTTCTTGCTTAAATTTTGAAAACATAGAAAAATATGGATAATACAGAAACATAGAAAAACATAGTTATTATCTTAAAAAATTATATATATATAAACACATACATAAATACACACCTATACATGCATGTATGCATATATATACATATATATTATTTTTCATAAGCAAACTTGGTTAAAAAATATTGTGGGGAAGGCATAGTTTATACATCTACTCACAAATCTGTGCTGTTTTCATTTACATGAAGCCTCATATTTAAATCATAAACAAGTTGCAAGTCCACTCAGATTTGGTGGTCTCAGCATACTTGCTGTGGTATCTGCTGTGCTGTGTTGTGTTGATAAAGTATTCTCTCTCATACAGAAGGGGTGGAGAGGGCCTCCCAGGTATGCAGTGTGCGTCTGTTTTTCTGTGTGTGCTGCAGAGGGATTGGTAAATGACTCTGCAAGTCAACAGATTAAAACAAATAGAAACTCCATTTTTTAATCCTTTGTTGACAGGTTGGAGTTCAAGTACTTGTTATATGTGACAGGAAGTGAAGATTGTTCAATGCCTTGCTGAGAAAGGTAAGGTTGTGGTAATTATTAAAGAGTTCAGGACACTTGAGAGGTGGCATTATTGCCTTTTGACATTGACTTTATGATCTTCTGAAATCAAGAGAAATGATTTACACAATGACTGGAATGTGTGACTGTTCCTCTAATTATCACCCAAGGTATACAAGATAAGGGAAACTGCTGTAAATCAGCAGGACAGCGTAGATGTGGACTTGTTCTGTAGAGAGCTAGAAGTTAATTTCTTTCCCTGGTAATGTTGGCTTACACACTTAGTCTGTACCTCAAACATTTACACTCTCAGTGATAACCTTTCCTGCCATATTGACGACTTCTCTATGATAACATTTTTCAGGTTAGTACAAACTAGGCTACACAATTATTCTTTCCAGCAAACGTATTCTGTCTCCCCTTTAGGGCTAATGGATCCCTTGGCTTTAATGATTTTAGAAGGAAAGGTGAAATGGATGGCACACGCTTCATGTGGAATGTGACATCACAGTAGGATCTGCTGAGGAGGTGGAGGTGGGAGGAGCGTGAGTCTGAGGCCAGCTTGGGCTATGCATTCAAAGTGGCCAAAGAGAAGGCTTATGGTTAAGGTTTCTTGCTGCTCTTGGAGGGGACTTGGGTTCAATGCCCAGCACCCACGTGATACCTCATTACTGTCTAACTCTAGTTCCAGGGGATCTGATTCCCTCTCTGGGTACTAGGCACACATGCAGGTAAAATACCCAACACATAAAATAGACTAAGAGAGAATGAAATAGAGTTAAATACAATCAACTATCAAAACCATTGCCTCTTTCTTTGTCTAACAACAGTAGCCGTGGTGGGCAACTCTGCAAGTCACAGCCCTACTAGAGAGAGGAAATAAAAGGCCCAGGAAAGCCTTAGACCTAAATCTCACGCTTTTCAACCAGCTATACTATGGGGTGAACAAGCATCTACAATGTACTACAGTAAAAGAACAGTGCATGTAAACCTGAAACTTTGTTAAGCTCTGGAAGACAGAGTTTGTGAGTCAATTTAGAGAGGGTGCTTCATTTTTTCCCCCAGTGGGAGAAGATTAGGAAATAAGTGAAATGTAAATGTGACCCCCCCCAAAGAACCAAATAGAAAAAAGCTACTAGATGCTTCAATGAGATTCAACCAGTCTACTTCATTAAGAGGAACAGAAGCTAGGAAAAGAGATCTGGAGCACGCCCACTGGCTGTGGCGTATTTTATGTGAAGGTTGTGGGGTGACCGGGCTCACCATAATGAAATAAGCCTGCACTTTGTTTTTTGTTTAAGTATGAGCAAGAGCAAGAAGAATGGAAGCTATGCGTGCTTGCTTGACTTATTTATTTATTCTGTGTAGCCCTGGTGGTCCTGGAATTTGCTCCGTAGAGCAGGCTGACCTCAGACTCAGAGATCTACTTGCCTCTGCCTCCTGAGTCCTGGGATTAAATGCATGAGCCGCCATGCCCAGTAAAAACTATGAATTTGAATGTATCTTTTCCTCATGGATTAATTTTCTTAAACCTTTAAATCATAGTAAATAAATCCAGTAATGTTTTTGAGGCATATTTGTACCTATTTATGAAAGCTTTTGCTTCTTAAAATGACTCCAAGGAAATGTTGGTTACATGCATTCTTAAAACATTCATTTATTAATTCTAATTCTGTGTATAAGTGTATAGCCTTGTGTGTGTTTGTGCACCATGTGTGTGCAGAGCCTGTGGAGTGCAGAAGAGAGGATGGTGGGTCCCCTAGGACTGCATTTACAGACAGTTGTTAGCTGTCATCTGGGTGTTCCGAACCAAACTTGGGTCTTCTAGAAGAGCAACCAATGCTCTTAATTGCTAAGCCACCTCTCGAAGCCCCTGGTTTTAGACTTTTTAATGATTGAAATGATTGAATTTTATTTTATGAGTATGACTGTCACTCTACATGTATATATATATGCATCTGCACCTCATATAATGCCTGGCGCCTGTGGACTGAGAAGAGGGCATTGAACTCCCTGGAACTGGAGTTACCACATAGTTGTGAGTCTCCATTCATCGAGAGCAACAAGTAATCCCAACAACTGATTTATGTTTCCAGCCAATCTGAGCACATAATTTTAAGGTATAATAATTTGCATGTATGCGAAATCGTATGCTTAGATTATGGAAATTAGCACACCCATCATCTTGAGCATTGTTTCAGAATTAAAGGTTTCAGTATGGAGAATTTTATTGGGGTCACTATATTATTCAACTCTGGCTAATCTCACACTGACTTGGTGCTGTGTTTGGGTGATTGTACCCCAAGTACCTCTGTGGTAAAAAGTTGGTATCTATCGCTGTCCTGTTGAAAGCACCGTGGACCGGTATAAGGTGAGACCTTGGGTGAGGCCTTTGGATCCCTGGTGTTCTGTCCTGGCAAGGGATTATGGAATCCCACTAGTCCCCTCTTCCTCCATCCTGGACCACAGTGTAAGTGATTCCTTCTACTTCATGTACTTGCTGTGGTTTGCTGCCCTCTCCAGAGGCTTGAGGGTTCATGTTGCCCCCAAGCTTTGGGATGGAGCCTCTGTGAACCATAATAAACATCTCTTTGCAAAATAATAATGGCATGGATTGTACTATTGTAAGATAAAGTTGAATGACATACTTGTTTATAGAAGTTTTTTCATCACAGAAGTAACTGGGGAGACCATAGAAATCAAGAGTTTGTGACCTTGTTGCTATCTCTCCACATACGTTAGCCTTTGGGGAATGAGGAGGAGCATTGGTAGCCTTCTGAGTACCCCGGTGAAGTGTTTGGAAATGGTTTTATCCATTTTGGCGTCATGTTTCCAGTTGTTCCTATTAAGGTTTCTACTGCTTATCACACTCCACCTTCTTCAGCTGTTTAGTAGGACTCCCAGCAGGGGCATTGCAGGGAGCTTGCAGATCTTTAGATTCATACTTAAGTGGTATCATAGGGCTGACAGCATCTCAGCTGAAAGTGTATTTCAAAGTCTTTGCACATATGAGCAAGGGTGTACTAAATAATGAAAAGGTAGTTTTAAATATGAAGTTTGATAGTGTTGTAGCTACTCTTGTCAGGATGGTCCCAGTTAGAGTCTCTGTTGCTCAGATAAAACATTATGACCCAAGTCAGCTTGAAGGGGAGGAAAAGGGTTTATTTTTTCCTACAGTTTGTAGTCCAACTCTCAGGGAATTCAGGATAGGCACTGATGCAATGACATATGCGGGGGTCCTGGACAAATACCAGTTACTGGCTTCCTCTTATTGGTGTTTAGTTTGCTTTCTTCACATGCTCAGGCCCACCAGCACTGATTAAGAAAAGGTACCACAGGCTTGCCCACAGGTTCATTTTCTCAATTGAAGTTCCCTCTTCCGAAATGAATCTAGCCTATGTCAAGGTGACATAAAACTTGCCAACACAGGGATTATTTCAACTTATTACACTAAGTGTAATAGATTACAGATTTACTGTTTATGGTCTTCATCCAGTACCTAAGAAAAGTGAATATAACTGGAATACAATTATCTTACTATATGATGTCACAAAACAATAAATATGATTGTGTCAGTGTACATGGACTTTTAGAGAAACATTTAAATTCTGTTTACATATATCTACATTTCTCATTTACTCAATTTTCCCAGCAGAAAATACACTTCTAAAGTTAGCTGAACATCATATACCTTTTATTTATTCAAGAGCTATCAGAATATCAGAATACTTTCAAACTCATCTCTGGTGTGTAAATTCAAGGCAGGACTATTCGCCTCCAAAACAAAGAATTAAAATGACAGTGTAGCAAAGTTAGAGACAGCAGAATCTTACTTTGGCGATTCAAGGCCTTTTGACTAGAAAGAATCCCTTATGAGGATTTGGTCATGAGAAAGGTTGGGAGCAGTGTCCAGGTCTAGGCAAGCTTTTGACTCCTACTTCAGGAGTGAAATGTGGCCCTGGGTGATGCCTTGAATGCTGGCTTCAGGAGAGTTCAACTCTAAAAGCAATCTCTGTAAAATAGGCTGATCTATGACGTGGTTTAAGTAAGTGAGAAGAAAATAGATGCCTTACACTAAAGCATAAGTCAGCAGCTTAAGCCTGGCTGTTCCTCTGAGTGAATGTCTGAGGCTTTGAAAAGTGTATTTCCTTCTCTAGACTGTGGCTCAGCTCCTGGCTGCACTGCCAAGAAGCTGTGTAGTGGGGTTAATGGATGTTCAGATTTGGATACTGGTCTGAGAAGAGGCCCCTGCCTTCTGTCTTCCACTATATTCTCCACAAGGAAGATTTGGAAAATGAATATTTTTTTTCCATCAATTGAATTTCAAAATGGCTTTGTCTCCTTTTCCATAAAGCATGCCTGTGGAAACATGGTAGTTTTCTGTATCTCCTTTTAACTTTAGGATATACTAACTGTTCTTTCATCAAATATAGTTTAATTTCCCTATGGAAACATATATGCCTTCTTTGTCTTTAAACAAAAAACAGTTACCTTCTTCGTCAGAGAACTGGCAGTGGGAATGGAGACAGCATAAATACTTAGCTGGCAAATTGCTCTGTTGCTGCTTTCCATCTTGTTGTTAATGTTGCTTCTTCCTGCGGCCTTGTCAGGTGCTGTACTAAACACTCAACATACTCTTCCATAAATCTTCTTGAAAGCTTTGCAGGAGAGCTCTTTCATAGCCCTGATTTTACAGATTAGGGAACTGAGAGTGTCAGGCTTTTGTATACCTGGTCCAGGACACTCAGTTTAACTCGGTAGGGTGGAGATGTGAGCTGGGTTTGTACTGCAGCCTCAAGAACATTTTAAAAGGCTACATTGTTGTCTTAGCATTGCTATCAACTTGATACAACTTGAAGTCATTTGAGGGAGATCAATTGGGGAATTGTCCACATCAGATTAGCCTGTGGCCATGTCTCCAAGGATTTGTCTTGATTAGTGATTGGTGCAGGAGGACCTAGCCCACTGTGGGCAGTTCCAAGCCTACACAATGGTCCTGGGCTGTATATAATGCTAGCTGATTAGAGAACCAAAGTAAGCAGCATTTCTCTGGTGCTTTCTGCTTTCATTCCCTAGAGGTGAGCTTTTGTTTGGCTTCTCTTGATGATGGACTAAAACATGTAAGCTAAAATGAACCTTTACCTACCTAGTAGGTGTTTGTTTTTTTTTTTTTTTTTTTTTTTTTGTCATGATGTGTATCATGAAAACAGAAAACCAAACACAAGACATGTATAAACTTTCACATGGGATTCTGCAGCTCTCATCTATGGGTCTGAGGCAAAGGTAAAAATAATTGGGTTTCTAAAGAGCATTTACTAGATATCATAGTGATAAATATTAAACTATCATTGCCAATATTTTTTTCCTTGCCTTTTGGTGGACAGTGCAAATGAATAGTGTACTTTCAGAGAAACTTACAGCTAAAGGTCAAAACTTTTCCCTGGGCAGACATATGAAATAGAGTGCGGCTGCCCCCTGCCATGGTTGGTCTGTGGGTCACCTTGTATTTTTAGCATCTCCTCAGTGCACAGCATGCTGAGGTTTTCTTTCTCTTCCTTTTTTTGGTGAAATACTACAGTCATTGGAAGTATCTTCCCTGGGTGAGGGAGGGTCCTCAGCTGGACTTCAACTAAGAGCTCCTTGTTTTAAAAGGCCATCATGAATCTAAGGTAGGTCTTTTGGGAGAGGGTAGCTGTAGGCTACAGTTGTAGGCCATATTTGTGTGTGTGTGTGTGAATTTTCTCTCTGATCCCTGACTTTGTCCTAGTCCCCAAGGAGTCTATTTAAACATGAGGCAGCAGTGTTTTGAATGCACCACACTGATGTTCTGTTTGTCCAAGTCCCTGAGGAGTCCAATGAAACATGGTAGGACAGTGTTTAGCACCCACTGCACTGATGCTCTCTCTAGGTACTTTCTATCTCTGCTGTCAATCGTTGCTGCTGCAACCCAGTCTCCACAGGTCTCTTACTCATTGGCATAATGCTCATTTATCTGTTGCTTACATTGTTCCTCTTTTCACAAAGAATTTAAGGTTGTCCATGCAAAATTACTAATGAGTAATTAAAAATGTATTAATGCATTCGTTTTTATCCAAAGGCAATATATTTCAATAATACATGTCTTAATGAATATAGAATAGATATCTTTTACTCTAACAGTGATTGCAATATATTATTTAATATATATCACTATATTATGAGATGTAGTATAATTATACAGTCACATTATAAGTAGATATTTCTTATATTTAATGCAATCTTTCTATATTTCATAGCCATATTATGTAGCTGGAAAGTTAGAGGAAAGGTAGAAATAAAATTCTTGGTTAGGTCTTATCAGTACATATACAGAAAAATGTAAGGTGCAAAATATAGGATGTGTATTTACATCGATTTTTCTGTATAAAATATTTTTGCCTCATTGTGATTGTAACAAGTTTTTATTTTGACTGTTTCTCAAATTTAGTGATTAAAAATTTAAACTTGCAAACATCTAATTCATCACTGCGCCATAATAGAGCAGTTAGGGAAGAAAATAGGAATTAGCTGGAGTCGGTTTTAAAGAAGAGAATTACACTCACATTGTAGCTCAACGGATACATACCTGTGTTTCCTGTTGTCTGACTAAAGACAGTGTAAACACATTGGATGCATTTGCAGTGAAGTTAAAGGCCTTGCCCAACTAACTTACCCTCAGGCAGACCTCAAGGCTAACTACTCAATGTTTTTAGTTTGTATAAGAGTTGGCTCTAAGTTACTTAACTGCAACATCTCCTTCAGTTGGAGGAGTGTAACCATCACTCCAGTAGAGTTTCAGAAATTGTACCTCATCTTATTTGGATGTTGCAGAATTTTCACAGATAAAGATAATGACATTTTGTGAAACAATACTGCAAATGTAAGTTTCATACGTGTAGGCATATTATCGAATTGGCAAAAGGTTTTGGCCTTTGATCTTAACCTTTTGCGTTGTTCCTTGTGTCTCTGTTAGGGTGTTGAATGCATGCTGGGCTTGGGATTTACTTTAGCTAGTAGGCTAGTGGAAGTGATGGTGTGCCTGTTTCTAGGCCCCTAAAGATTCCATTGCTTCTGTTTCCTTTCGAAACTCTGCCATGGCCACGAAAGAACAAGGCTAGGCTAACCTGATACCAGCTGAACATCCAGGTGGAGCAGAGTCATGTTTATCCACTTGAAGTCAGCCTTAACAGAGGAGCCACCAGCCAGCTGACCAACAATCATCTAAGAGGACCTGGTACAGGTGAGCGAAGTCAGCACCTCATTGAGGATGCTTGAGTGAACCCCGCTGGAACCTGAGATGACACCCAGCTGTTGTGGTTTTTTTCCATTTGGTCTTTAAGCAAACTCAGTAAAACCATCCAATTGAAGATAATATTTTATTTTGAAAGTCATAATTATTGATGTTCAAAAGCCTTGAACTTGTTCTTCATTCCCAACAACTCACAACTATTATTTGTTGTTGGGAATTGTAGAGATTGAATATTTTTTCTATGCTGAATTGCTTTAAGTATCGTAGTGAGGGAAGGCAGTATATGTTTGTTTTTAAATAGAGATAACATTTATAATTTGAATGAAAGAACCTGGCTGTTTCATAGCATTTGAAGGAATTGTTCTCTCTATATATAATAAAAGAACACAACTTAGATTTTTGACCTTATGTAGAATGAGTTGTAAAAATGTTTCCTGGTATTGAAAACATATAAAGTAAAAGGTCAAATTAATATTAAATGTAATTTTAAATGTATTACTGAGCCGAAAAGACACCAAGGGAAATATTTGGACGCCAAATATAAAAAAATGAGCAGTCCAGAGAAAAAGTCAGAGAATTTTGTATTGAGTGAGCTTTCCTGACACAACTCTGGAAATGTTCTCAAAGTTAAAGGTTATAAAGAAAGAATGTTTCCTCTACAGGGGAACCTAAGTAAAGTTTAAGGAACAGAGCAAAAATCAACACACTATAAGTGGACATAAATATATCTATGATCACAACAAACATCAATGTAGTATGCTTTTGGTTCAAAGAGAAAGATTGTTACACAGATTAAAGAAAAATCACTGTAATGCGATGCTCACAAGTTCACTGCCTAAAATGTAAGTCCTCAAGTGGTGAAAAGAAAAAAGAAAAAAAAAATACTAGCGTCTCAGTCAAAGACAGAAAAACATTCCTAGAGACTTAAAAAAGGACTACAGCTTGGAAAGGCAGTCAAATATTCTAAGAGAGACAAAAATCTGTATTTTATGTGCTCCAAAGTATAGTTTAGAAATTTTAGAATAAAGTTAAAATTAATTGAAGTAGAAGGTAAAAGTTAACAAATGACGCTTACAGCACATTTGAACATGATTATCTTTTTCATTGATCAACCAGTATCAGCCAGCATGTTGAGGATCTGAGCCACAGCTTGTAGATGTAACAACTTTGTGCTTTATCATACAACTCCATTGTTGAGTACACAAAGTCTTGAATATTATTTTTTTAAAACTAAGTACATTCTTTCTACATAGATAATGCGGATGCTGCATTTGTATCAAGAAAAGTTTTTAAAAATGATATGATAGAAAATTACATTGAATAAAATTTAGCATAAAACCTCTCTTATCATCACAAGAGACCCAGAATACCATTAACCCCTTCGTCCTCTCCCATCCTGTTGAGAAGAGTATAATAGTGAAGAACACAGACAGAGGAAATGGAGGGGAGGAGAGACAGACAAGAACATAAGGGTGGAATCCCAACACAGGTCATATGTACCAATCTCAGAAAACACTGGGAAGGAAACGGGAGATGGGATCACACTAGGAGTAAAGATTCTGGGGTATGGTTTGGCCAGACCAACAATTGTCTCTACTAGCCTTGCAAATGCAGACCTTCTGATGAGAGGACATATCGAAGGAAGGTAAAGAGAATTCTTGGCAGTTGGATGGTGTTAATCCAGAATGTTCTCTAACAGCCCATGAGTTAAAGGCTTCCTGCCCAGATTGGTGCAATGTGGATAAGCAGGGCCTAGTGGGGGGCTGTGGGTCTTGGGTACTGTCCTGAAAAGGGAACTGTGGGACCCTAGCCTCTCTTCCCCTCTACTTTTTGCTTTTTGGGCGCCAGGAGGTGTGGACAGCTTGTTCTCTACATACTTCATAAATGAACTTCCCCATCCAAAAGCAATAGAGTCTTCAGGCCACGGGGGAAAACCTCTCAACTGTAAACCCAAACTTTCCCCTCTGTTAAGTGAATTAGCTCAGATATTTATTATTATATCAGAGGCCTGACTAACAGGCAGTAAAGTAGAAAAGAGTGGAACTAATTTTAAGATTCTGTAAAACAAAAGACAGCCACAGCTTTTCTTGCAGCTAAGCAGTAGACCTGAACACCCACCAACCTCTTGACATTTCCTAGATGGACAGAAATGTGGGCCTTTAAACTATACATTTTGTCAAATAGCCAACATCGCAAACTGGACAAGAGTAGCACCTTATAGATCTAGTCATTATAATGGAGTTATGAAGTTTCATACAAATCAATGAAAATCATTTCCTATCTTGAAAAGCAGTTGGAAAATAGGGAAAAATAGTGTTTACACTCTAAACAAAATTAAATACACTCAAACACTTGAGGGTGGGAAAAGAACTCTATTATTGGGAATTCAGAGGGAAAAAATGAAAAGGGTAAAAGAAATCATGTGCAGACCTCAGTAAATTAATGAAAGAAAAATATGAAATCATACCAGCAATGAAAAATCTATGGTGGACCCAGGAAGGATAGACTGAAATTGTATGAGAGGTATTAAGGAAACAGGAACCCACTGCACACTACAAATTACTGACACATAATAAATCACAAACTAAAAAGAGGGATGAAAGACTAATATTTGTATTGTTTGACTCTGAAGAAAGAAAAACAATTATGGAAGTAGTATTTGAAATTATAACAACCCCCCAAACACCCTAGAAGTAGAAAAAAATAAACCCCACATTTTGCATGAAAAAATTAGTTTGCTACTATCAATTTACATATTTAACCCATTTTAATGATAAATACTCAAGGACTATCTAGTTTATGATCAAGCCATCTTTGAAGGCAAAACAGAGAATAGGATTATATTTACCCATATTTGAGGCAAGGCAGCCACAGTACGAATCTATGACCATCATTCTCAGGGAAAGATAGGATGCTGTATTCTAGCCAAATGCGAAATGCCAAATATAAAGCCTCAGAAAGCAGCGTTTAGCAGACAAGAGTCTGGTGCATGTTATGGCTGTCTCTTAGGAGTCCACCCAGTAGTGAGCTAAATTCACTTGATGCCTGGAGAAACTTCAGTTAAGGGCTTGATGAAGAGTTTTTAAAAAATAAATGAATATGCCATGATTCAAAGGTAGTGATGAAACATCCCAACTACAATGTCAGACAGGAGAAAAGAGGAAAGTAAAGAAAATTGTTGTACAATTTATAGAAATAAATAAGGCCAAAGCACTCTGTGACTGTTCACAACAACAGCAAGAGTAATGACTCTAAGCACGTCTGTGTGCCACTCACTGTTTGGAGCGCCTCCTAAAAGTGCTTACATTCTCACAGTTGTGGGATGCAAATGCTGCAATTAATCGTGTTACAGAGAAGAGACTGGAACTTAGAGAGATGGCATAGTAACAGCCTGAAGTCGGCAAGAAGTGGGAGGGGAGAAGAAGTTGACCTGTAAATATTTGCTTGTACCCATAAATCATGGAACCCAGTGACCAAAATGTCCTAGGATTGTCCTGACTCCAAATATTTTGTTGCAAGTCTGTTTACATGGGACTAAATTATCTTATTGGATTTTATCTTGACATGCAATAATGATCCATCCTATTAAAAGGAAACTATATTTCAAGAGAACAATTGTTTCTTAAGCAGAAAACACAGGATGTTTTGTTAGTATTAAAGCATTTAAAATTGTGTATCCTTACAACTTGAAATAGGAGTAGTTTTAGTCTATATTTTTTAATTTGTGTGAGAGAGTGAGCACACGTGACTATATCTGTAAGCATGCATGCTACCGTGTGCATGCAGAAGCCAGGGAACGATTAGTTACAGTTATTTCTCTCCTTCCTCCTCTCTGGATTTTGGGGGTCAAAGTCAGGTATCAGGCCTTTGCAATGGCTTTACTCACTGAACTGTACTGCTGCCCCTAAACCTCTTTAGATTTTTTTACTTTTTTCCCTTTTTTTCTGGGAAGGTGGAAGGGAGGAAATAGCTTTTAAAGAGAATAAAGTGTAGGCTTGGGGAGTCCTTTTTTCTGTTGTAGTTGCATACAGATCTTTGGAAAAGTTGTATAATATTAATCTTTTAGGTTCCAGTACCAGAAATCCCTTGAATGGGATCTGAGAGAAAGAGCATAAGACATCTTCCCTGGAAATAGGACAGTAGTGGTGTTCAAAGTGTATTATGCAAAAGTAACTCAGTAGAATTTTAATAAAGATATGTTCCCCATTCCTTTTAAATTTATTGTAATTTACTTGTGATTAAAATATTCTTTATCTAGGTCAGCATATCATAATCTAAGGTTTCCAAAATTAATGATCTTGTCCTTTCTCAAGATATTTACCGGATAAAGAATAGTTTCTAAGAAACCAAATAAAAAGGAGATTGAAACTGAGTTTTGGACAACATCAAGCCATGCCCTTACCCCCCAACAGGGCTATTGTTCTGATTGTTTTCACTAAGTGTGATCATTGAAACAACTAGAAGGTTTGATTCTTTGCTGTGGCATGAAAAGAGGAAGCACTCATTAATTCTGTGCAGAGACTGTTTCCCACACAGTCACCATAATGCACCACAGCCTTCATGTTCCAAAGCTGGAAACCTGAGAAGGAGCCATAGTCCTCCTGCCAGCAACAGATGGTTACTGTTTAAATGAGGGTAAACGCTGCCTCTCATCTGTGAAGTGACTTTAGGTTGTGGGTGGGGGTGAGGGGATGGGTCTGGCGGGTTAGAGCCAGAGAATGAGCTAGTAGCAAGATGAAGCCTAGGGGAAGGAGTAAGCCAAGGGTCTTGCTTTGTTTGTTCTTGTGCACTCCTTAATCACAGTCACATGGCAGGTTGTATTTTTCTGTCTCCTTCTCCACCTCATGGGAAGGGGAAGGGGGAGGGATGAATAGAGGAGGGTAAGACACCCTGTTGAAATGTGTTGTGTGTTGGCATCTAGCAAGTGCATTTTGCTGTGGGATAAGTTTGTGGCTTGTTTTCTGCTTGCTTGAATAGAGCCTTTCCAAGTTTGCCAAGCATACAGTTAATGCGGTCAAGGGATTTATTATGAAATGTACTAAGTCTTGGCATGGAGCTAATTGCATATAACAAGAAGCGTGTTAAGAGGCCTGGGCCTGAGAAGCAACACATGCAGGAAGCATTCTCTTGTCTGGTGCTGATGAAAGAGGTTTTGTGTGGGGAAATGTCTGCATGTCTGCACTTATTGCTAAGGAGGTAGCCCCCACCTCAAAGTGTGTTTCTGAGTTACTTGTTAAAATAATTGTGGTGGTTTTTTTTTTCTCTCTTTTGTATTTTTTGTCAGTGACTGACAGATGAAGAATGAAAATATACCAACTACTTCTAACCCTCTATTATAAATATTGTATGGTGTACACACACACACACACACACACACACACACACACGACCAAATTATGATCTAGAATGATTCTTATAGCAGGATAAAGGCAACAATTGGAAAAGCTGCAGTATTTGTCTTAGGTTGATATAATAAATACATGGGGTAGTTGAAAGAATAGAAATTTATTTTCTCACAGTTCTGGAGGACGGAAGGCCAAGATCAGGATGCAGCCCAGCTGGGTTGTGGTGAGGGCTGCCTTTGTGTCATTTGTAGATGGCCACCCTATCCCTGTGGACTCACATAGGAGAAAGAGACAGAGGATGGTCTGTAGTGGTTACTCTTAAAAAAGGGCGCTAATTCTGTCCTTAGGGCCCCATTCTCAAGATCTCACAGAAACGTAAGCACTTGTGAAAGGCCCCTTCTGCAAGTGCCCTCCCCTAATGGGAAGGACTCTAGTTCCTGTTAGAGCAGAGGTTAAATAAAAGGACCAAGTTGTGTCTTCTTAAACCCAGTGCATGCTCCTAAATCTTTTTATTCATTTCACAATTAATCTGGTTGAATAATTGATGACTTTTCCTGTACTTGTATTTTCGTGTCTGAGTTTTCCTAAGTTTGTTAGGATATTCAATATATACATTGTACTGTGTAGGAGCTTAGTGCTCTGTTGAATGTTTGGAACTCCGAATGCTTTCAGCACTTTCCAAGCACTATACACAGCTCCCGACTCCTGTGTGTAGAGTAAAACAGAAGGGCCTGGTTTAATGCAGCGCCTATATGCTTGTTTGGAATGCGATTTCTGCTGATAGCATGCTTCGGATTCTGATAACAATAGCTCGTTAACAAGGTCCATTAAGGAAATAAATGCATAGCTTCAATGAGGTCTTCTCCGTTCAGTAATTTTCCTGTGTACTTAAATAGTCACCGGGAAAGGAGAGTTAGTAAGGTGACTGCCATCATTTGGTTAACACTGGTATTTCTGTTACTCGTGGTTTTGCAATAGCAATAATCCTTCACTTAAGACTGAACAGTAGTGGCCACAAATTTCAGTCCTGGCACGGCACAAGGGAAATGGTGGGATGAGAGTGTGCAGTATTTGAGGAGAGCAAAGGCAACATTAAAAACGAGAGTGGCTGAGGGGATCACCTTTGTGTCCTCTACACCATCACAGTAGACTCATTGACATGCCAGGCTTCCCGCATCAGGTAGCACTGTCGTCAGAAGCCAGGGAGTGGCACTGAGCAGGGTGCCCAGAAGCCTGATGCTTTTCAGAAGAAGTATTTGCTTGCTTGCTTGCTCCTTCGGTTGGTTTCTTTTTATTTACTCCGGGTCTCCTGTGTTGGGGGCACTATGACACACATCATAGAAGAGAGAAAGAGGGAGGGGGAGAGGAAGGAGGGGTAGGGAGAAAGAGAGAGTGAGTAAGGGCAGGAGGTAGGGATGGTAATTGCTATAGTCAATACTTAATTTTTGATTTACTCAATATTAAAATGAGTCTTCCCCCATGTTTCTAGTCCTGTAGGAATGAAGATACTAACCTGCCAATGGTCTTTATTTGAATTAACGCTAATATTGGAGAAAGTCACATAAGCGCATAATTGCCCTAACATACCAAGGGTAGTGACTTGAGGTTTTGTTCAGATCTGAATGAGGATTAGTATACAAGGAACACATAAATTTCTAAACAGCATAATAGTTTTATGTCCTTGTAGACTGTAACTGCCTGTGAGAAGGTGGTCTGGGTCCCAGTGCCCACAAAATTGGAGTTTCCACCCCAGCACAACAAAATCTAAGTTCATAAGAGTAACATAATTTCGAAACATGTTGAAGTTAGGGAAACATAAATACCAGGCTTGGCTTGTAGTTATAGTTATGTGGTGTGAGGTCTTACCTTTTTTCATAGAAATTGTTGAGCATAAGGATTTATCATTATCTATCAGGGACTATCTTAGCTGCTGAGTATAAAAAAAAAACATAATGAAAGTCACAGTAACATTTAAGTAAACCCTACAGCCCCGTGAAGCAGGATTTGTATCAGTGGGGAAAGAAGACATTGGCTTTCAACCACTTCATGAAAGGCTCACAAGGTTTAATCAGAGGCATTGGCAGAAACTAGCTGAGATTATTTTCTTGTTCTGTAGACTTTTGAATAGATAGATTGCTAGAGATACACCATTGAAGGCCCAAATGATTCTGTAGCTCCCCAATAAAGCTGTGGATGCTTTGGTTCATTCTGCTGCCTGTATGTAAATAGACTTTGTCTTTAAGTTTGCAGTTCAGTGTGTGTGGTTTTCTGTTGTAAGCCTGCTTTCTTCATCTGAAAAGGGAGGTATTAATCACTGCAAGGTAAGATGACATGAATACTAAAGCCAGCGTTATGATTTCCAAAAGTTTATCATTAGTGATTAGAAGAACAAATTAATTTTTTGATTTGTTATTGCTAATTTAATAAAAGAAAAACATAGCAATGAGATTCATGCTTAAAACAAAATTCTTTTTCTCTAATGAGTCTAAAGCAAGAAGGGCTAAGAGAGAAAAAGTAATGTCATCATGTCCAGACTGAAAAAATATTTTTCCTTTCTTAAAAGAGGAACGTTTGCAAATGGATCATTCTTTTGGCTCCAGACTTTGCGCTGAGTTTACATCAACCCCGGAGTCTACAGGCTCTCTCTGTCCATAGTGATTTTTGTCCTTAATGAGGCTTCAGCCCAATACCCTTTAAGTGGCGGTGCAGGAAACCTGTGAGATGTGGGGGCTTCACACACTGTGGATGGGCTTCCTACCAATAAATCATGTGCCTGCTACTTGAGAAAACATGGCGTCTTTTAGTTCTGTTGTATTGTTATTTCCTAAACTCAAGAACCATATTTTGGTATGACCCTGAGAAAGAGTGTCGAGTCTTCTATGAACAGAAATTAAAATTGGATTTCTCTAATCAGAGAAAAGAAATGTGCTTTATTCAGGCCTCAGGAAATTGGTTCACTTGTTTTATAGCTGGAGTCTCACTTCAGGAAAAATTCCTTGGTGCCTTTCCATTCTTGTAAAATGGTGCTATGAGAAGCAGCAGCGGCGGCAGAAGGCGCAGGGTACATGGGAGGCACTACAGGAAGCAGTGTGGCGGGGAGAACCCACCGCCGTGTCGCCTTCAGAACTGGGTGACAGAAGTGTGCCACTCAGGGCAAACAGTTCACAGTTGTTGTCCTTGGCCTTTCCCGAGCACCTCCTGATAATGTAGTTATTGAACCTGAATTTGGAAATGGTAATGTTGTTCTCCTATTTCATCTTAAAACTGTGCTGCCAGGTCCCACCTAGGAGGGATCGCAGACGTTCATAAGCAGGGCACTGCTGGTATTTTAGAAACCCCATAAGAAGGACCATGAAATGAAACCATGTAGAAGCCAAAACAACCCAGTCTGCATTTTCCTTTCCACATTCTCAGTGAGATGTTATATAAAAAATAGCCCTGGCCCCACATTCTCCTCACTAATGCTCAGGTGGCATTCCCTGTGTGTGTGTGTGTGTGTGTGTGTGTGTGTGTGTGTGTGTGTGTGT
>JADRCD010181155.1:33117-67295 GCA_019843815.1 Montemys delectorum
TGTGTGTGTGTGTGTGTGTGTGTGTGTGTGTGTGTGTGTGTGTGTGTGGCATCATCCTGGTCTCTGTGACCTTGGCAACTCCTCAGGGGTTAAGAGTTTCACATAGATCAACTTCTGTTGGCTGGGAGACAGTTTTTGAATGTACTGGCACAGACCAGCTTTTTTTTTTTTTTTCCCCCAATAGTAAGCATTCATAACCTGTTCCTCCACTCTGTTTCCCTCAACAAACAATCATTATGGCAGACAATATCGTGAGGAGTTGGGAGTGAGAAGTGAGTGAGCCCTGTTATGATTCTATGTTGGAATTTCAACAGCGTCAGTAAGCCTGGTCCTGGTCAGCTTGAGCTCTTGTTTTGTTAAGTATCGATTCTCCTAAGACTTTCCTTGAGACAACACTTGTCTCACATATTGTCCCTAGTGAAACAGCTTAATGGTCTTCATAAAAATAAGCAAGCATTTTTAAAACTTTTAAATCCTTAGTCTAATTTTTAACTATCTTTAATCCAACATAGTAACCTTGCTCATCAGCTTCTGAGAGAACCAACTCTGCCCACTAATATTGCTTATTTTTGTCCTTTTTATATTCTCATGCCCTTAAGTAGCTGTGTAAACAAAGTATGCTTCTTTGATAATTATTGGAATTTTAAAAAAAAATGATAAAACTCATTTCCTCCTACAATGTCTCCAAGGACTGCAGAAAAGTTTTTCTCCAGGTACCATGATACAGGGTAGTAACAGCGGAAAAGAAAACAGTTAAAATGAATATCCCGAGTTCTTGAAGGCACCTTCTTCTTCTCCTTCACGAAGCTTGCTAATATCATGTTCAACATTTAACATAAACTTGTATCACAAGATTCCCCTTTTTCTGCTTGGTTTTACAGTCATACGTCTAGTCTGAAGTTGAAAATGTCTTTGTTCTTGAAAGAAAAATACCCCACGTTGCTTAGATTGATGGTACTTTAAGACATGTTTATTCAAAGATGGCAGCTGAGGGGTGCGCAGGCCAAATGCTTCACATTAGAGATCATTGTGTCTATACAACAGAGGCAGGCAGTGAGCTGTTTATATAGCTGCCTTCAATTTTCTTTGATTTATAATCTATGAGAGAATTTAAATGCTTGGTCTGTAGTTTTTAAACAAATATGAAGATTTCAGACAAACATACTCATTCTAAAAACCGATTCATGAAGATCTAGTCTCCTACAAGTCAGCTCTGTTATTGAATTATATGTTCAGAATCTTTCAGGAGTTGATCCATGGGGATATTGGATCAAGTAAAATCATTTTAATTGCTGAAGTCTTAGACACAATCCATTGGTTAAATCCGAATACATCTTCTTCAGGGCAATCTTTAAGCTGTCCTATGAGTATTCCAAAATGTACAAACTTGACTGACGCATGTGTTTCATTGTTACAATGTTATAGCAGAACAGAAATCTCACAAGGTTAGGAAATGAACTATGGCCGTTTGTGGAATGTTCAGACGAAGCTACTGATTGACACTTGAATTGCATCTTTTGGGGACCCAAATATGTTTTCAAAAAAATTTTTTTTTTGTCTATGTTCACTGGTGTAACTTCTCAGATGGGAGGGACTAGCAATCCTCTAGCAAGGATAGCAGTTCCAGACTCCCTTCATCTAGAAGTCTCCTTTACATTCAGTCATGCCATCATGGGTAACAGCTCTTTGGGGATTTATAAAAATATCTGTTATTTCTAACTTGGTGAATAAAAAATGAATAGTACCTTTTTCTTGCTGTTTATAAAGTGTTTATAAATTTTAAATCTCTTATTGCTTTGTTGAAGATGACGTAATTTAGTAAATTATTAAGACAAAATTGTGAACGTGTAGTCCGTGAGTTCCCACTATATTTGGCGATTGAATCAAGGCTCAGCTCTCAGAATATCTGATACAGAATACCTGTTCTTCTCCAGAAGGAATATTTTGGGAATGGAGATTTTAAATCTCACACTTGAAAGATGATTTTATGTATCTAGTCCCTAGATGTCCTAAGTTTGCTCTATTCAAATGTGAGAGCTGAACATTAGCTCTATTTGGACTATGACTTTTCTTCAAGAAATCCTTCTATACTTTCCTTGACTCTACTCCCTTATTAGAAACTTCTCAAGTTCAAAATTGCTTCATGAGGAAAGTGTTCAAATACAGGCTTCTCATGAATTCATGTTAAAATCCTAAGTGAAAAAGATATTTTTAAAACTGTGATAATAAATCTTTTTGTGGATTTTAAAGTGCAAGATCTTTACAGGAGCTATTCTTTTCCTTTTTGCGTATAACAAAAATTATGGCCATAAGCACTTTGCAGAAAATTGCTGACTTTTAAGAACATTATAATATTCTAAGAAACAATTAGTTGACCACACTAAAACCATATTGTGATGTGAGCATCAGTTGTATGCTGCATGAAGCAAAATGGGGTGCATACAGTGCATTGATTTTAAAGGTGATCTGGAGTATGTTTTTATGTATAGTAGGCAGTGTCTGTGGGAGCCTAATTCAGTACCTTGGTCTAGTCACAAATCTTGAAGTCTTACAGGGAAATCTGAGACATTTAACCTGAAGAACTGTGCAAACTTACATACCAGCCAGTCACGGTGGGTCTCAGGTCTTACCGTTGCTCTCTGAAGCTTGCAGATTAGAAGCAGTACCCATTGCCCATGACACCACTGGGCTCTGCTGCTGGCTCATCGCCATGATAGAGGTATTGATTGGATTTTGTCCCAGATGTTTCAGCTCATGTAAAGTAATTGTAGCTGTTTCGGGTGCTCCCAGTTGTAAGTTAATGGTAGTAAGGTCTGTTTCTGTGTGGTCCAGGACATTTTAAGTCACTGTTGATAATGTGGTACCTTTGAAGACAAATAGGAGTTTTAGCTGGTAAGGTGTTGTTCTTATGTCTTCCAGCCACTGAGAAAACTTTTATAACTGCCAGTTTTTATAGCGTATTTAAAGACATTAACATACACATTCTTCATATGATGCTTTTTACAAAGCACACTATTTTGTTATTAACTGTTTTGGAAATCATTTCTATAGATGTTTAAGACAACAAGTTAAGGAAACACACCTTTCCTCTCCTCCTCTCTACTTGATAGTCTATTTCTGGATTTTGATAGAGATAAGTGGTAGTTGCTCATCTAACAAATCCTGGCATCAAGTCTTAGTGGAGGAATTAATGTATGAAAGATATATGTTTAATGCTGTTGATAATTCCTGGCAGCCTATTTCCTGGACGACCTAAGGGTACTTTAAACTTTCCCTTTTGGACTAGGAGGTTTTCATACTTAAAACACTCTTTTTTTTTTTTAAACATCAAAATCTTTCAAAACTACTTCCTAGACCTCCCAGCATATGCAAATGGAATCCTTCATTTTCCCCAATTAGCTGCCTCTCCCAGATTTCCTAATTTGAAATTTCAGTGCAATATTCTGAAATGGTAAATAGTTTTCTGAGGCAGCTGCAAGAATGTACTATCTCACACACTCAGTGTGACAGAAGCATCAAAATCAAAGTGTCATCAAAACTGTGTGCCTTCCATGGTTCATGAGGGAGTTCATCCCTAACCTTTCCTGGCTTCTAGTGGCTGTTAGCATTCCTTGAGCTGGCGACTCATTATACAGTTCTCTTTCTCATGTCTCATTATTACATCCAGTTCTGAGTATTCAATCTTCCCCTGTCCTCATTTCAATAGACATAAGGATGGCATTCAGGATCCACCTAGAAAATCCTATAAATAATAGTTCTGTTGCTACATCTTTAACCTATTCACACCTGTAAATATAGCTTTAAAAATAAGGTTAAACTTACGGAATCCCAGGGTCAAGGTCTTCATAGGTAAGATGCTGTAACAGTTTGTACAGGATATCAGTTAGATTGGCTCAAATAATCGTTTGAGGTTTGAGATTTCTTTAAATTTTATCAGAATAAAATAACTGAAGATAAAATGATAATATGAACATAAATCTCTCTGTTCTCTTACTAACTCACTCTTGTAAATATTATGTGATATTCTATTCAAGGTGGTTTGTAGAGAGACTGAAGTTCGTCTGAATGGTAAACCCTGCCCCTAGCATGTGAAAAGCCCTGAAATGGACCAAAATAAAAATGTAGCATATTGGACATACAATCAAAGAGGAGACCCACAATTTGTTATGTGTATTTACAATTTTTTTCCATTAGAGATGTGAGGTTTTTCTAATTAAACTCATGGAGAAGGGAGAACCTTATTATAGTCTATCTCCCATTAAGCAAACTATCAACCATTGTCCTTTGGAACTGAGAATTTATCACTGGAATTAAAATGCACATGTGTTCTTCCTCTGTTCCCTGCTAACCCCCATAAGCACGGTACAGGCAGCATTTCAGGTACATTTTTTGTTCTCTATACTGGCCAGAAGTGCTCTTGGAATGGCTGCTGTATGCTGGAGATGATAACAGGTTGTCGCTTCTACATTCCCGGTGTGAAGAGGAACTCGGGAAAGGAGGAGAAAGGCCAGGGTGTGAACAACCTGAAAATTCTAATCTTCAGACACATTACATAAACAAGATTGGAATGAAAACAGTGTTGCTTTTTTAATTTAGAAATCTGTAACCCATCCAATCATAACATTCCACGCCAAGGGCTGCGCACGTTTAGAAAGACAGCTCAGTGCAGTGCTCCAGGTCCCTGAATCTACTTCAGTGCTGGCTTTGTGTCTAACTTGAACTTAAGACGTCAGTTGGCTGGCTTGTATGTTTTTATATTGGACCCAGTAACATGGAAAGAGAGGACAGAACAACCAGTGAAAATTAGAATGGCTGCCATGCTATAGAACCTGATACATATTAGCTGGATACTCAGTTCTTTATTTATAAATGGAAAATTGTAAAGGTTTAACTATTCATACATGTAACACCAAGGTAACAGAAATTTCATGTATGTAGAGGACCTGGTTATGATGATGTCACATGTTTTCAATGGTTAGGGTCAACCAAATATAACAGAAATGTGATAAAAGCAAGATGTCTTTGAAGAGAGAAGTTAACAAAAACAAGGTAAAATGAGAACAGAATCCTAAACTAGTTGTATGAATTCATACAATATTTGGGAAGCATTGAAACCACATGATTTGAACAGTAAGAACATCAGGTGATGGGATGATATTTGACTATTTTTTGGAGGAAGGAAAAATCTTATGGAAATCTTGGGAACTAAAACACCTTACAAAGTAGTGTGTGTTCCTTCGGAGATTAAAAATATTCTCCTGGCCTACTTGCCTCTGGAATCAGATTTTATTTTCTATCAACAGAGCTAAAAAAGGTAAAGACAAAATGTCCCCAAGACCTAAAATAACCTTTAAAAAATATCCCAAGAGTTTCAGTTTTCTATGAAACTTTACTTTGTATATCCCAGTACAAAGTAGACGGAGAGCCCAGTGGCTTTGGGCCGGTGACGGCTTAGATCACTGATGCCAATACTCTAGGTAGGGGCCTCAGCTGTGGGGTGAAAGGCAGAAGAACTGGATCCTGAGCATAAGAGAGAGCTAGTGTTGTCAGCGAGGAGACCCATTCTTTGGGCCTCAGCATTCATCTAGTTGTTCTCAGCTAGCAATGTTATCTGAAAAAAAAAATAAGGAAGAAAGATGGTTGCAGTGTTATGTATGTAAGGCAGTTGGCTTTTAGTTTTTGTTTTATTAAAATAGAGTCGTCTCTCATACAGTGCATCTCAACCACTGTCTGCCCCCTACTCCTTAGCTTCTCTACACCTCCTTTCTCCTCCAGAAGGAAAAATTTCCTTTTCCTTTTCAGAAAAGATCAGGCCTCCAAAAGACAACAACGAAACAAAACAAAGCAAGATACAATAAGACTAGGCAAAATCCCTCAGATTGAAGCTGGACAGGGAAAACCCAAGAGGAGGCAAAAAGTCTCAAGAGCAGGCAAAGAAGTGCCCCCAAACACCCAGGTAACTGATACATCATATATGTAGAGGACTTGGTGCAGACCCATGGAGGCCCCTTGCTTGCTATTTCAGTAACTGTGAGCTGATGTGAGTACTGCTTAGTTGCTTTAGTGGGCCGTGTTCTTATGGTGCCCTCCCTTGGGGGGGGTTATTTTTAAGTATGTTTTATGAATCATCCTTTAAAGTTTATTGCTTTTAAAAATTAGCTCTTTACTCTGGATACAGTGCTTCCTGTACCAGCAGGTCTTCATGCTCGGATCTTTGAAGGAATTGAGCTACCATACCATTATTTTTTTTTATTGTGAGCAAATATGCAGGCAGCATGCAGAGAAGGAATTGAAGCCCAAGAACATATCTGGCAGGACTGAGAGATGCTCCCTATATTCCTGACCAACTATTCAATTTCATGGAATTATAGTCAGCTCTCTCCAAAAGTTGTCCATAATGACAGAACTAGAAATTAAAACTGCATTGAACTATCCCTTGATCACATCTCTAAGATATATCCGATATATACAACTGGATTCAAAATATGTCAAAAGAGGAATTGTGTTCCTCTTAGAAAATACTTTAGGAGATATTTCGACAGCTCCTGGCAAGACAGAGAAACTTCATGTAGTCTGAGACCTAGGGTGTTCATGATTCCATGTCTGTGTCTGTCATGAAGGATCTCTCTTGCATGTATTGAAGGACACTTGGACAGGGTATTCTACTTTCCCTCTCTTACTGTATGTTTATAGGTGAAGCAGCTGTGAGCATATAGAGCATCACGGATGCATGCCTGAGCTCTTTTGATGCTTTACTTTGACTGTAGAATGTTGGAGGATTTTGCAGATTGTGTGTTTTCAGGAAGCAATTAACATTGAAAATGAATATAAATATGGCAGCTAGTGAGAACACATTTTGTCTCTGTGTATATTTTTGTCACATAGTGAAATTAGAAATACTATACACCTATTCCTGCCAATATGGTGCTATTTATTAAGAATTTTGGAACCACAAGACCGAATAATATCTCTTATGTGTAGGCCTTCATTCATATTAAACCATAATTTGGGTACCAATACTGTGATCTTGGTGCTGGAGAGGGGAGTACTAAGAAAGTATATGGTATTTAGTGATGGCGTTTAGCTAATAACCATAACATTGAATCCCCAACAAAAAGATCAGAACATGAAAGGTAGACCACAAAGAGAAAATATTATCTTCTAAACCTTTCTGAAAATTTTTGTTTGAAATATGAATGACAGTAAAATGTAGTCAGTTCTGTTTTCAAAAAAGCAAACAGATTTAATCATCAAGTGACAGTAAACAGCTCTGTTGTAATTTGCATCCCTTTGGATACATTTCAGTTCATATTTAATATTTTGTTGGAAGGAATGAACCTTATTAGTTACGATATCCTGATAATCTTGCAGATATCTACTGTACTCAGCCGAGTTTCAGTGGAGGAATGGTTAAGAGTAACTTGAGTTTCTTTTATTTTTTATTTCCCCATTTTCAATGTAAATCTACAGACTACTGAATCCACTCTCTGTTTGCAATGTATGATTGAGGCTCCCTGAGTGCAGGGGACTGATCTTTTCATTTCAACAGGATGTAGAATAATAAATTCTTGGCACATAGTTGAACTATAAATTCAGAAGTATGTGTTGAAAGAATAAATAGATACATAAAAGATCGAACCTTGATAGTGTTGATTTCTCACAGCTCGTTAGTGTCTCTATGGCGTTACAGGATCTTAATCTTCTGGAAAGTCAGGTATCACATTAGAGAATATGAGAGGCTACTGCATTTTTGTTTATTTGTTTGTTTGTTTCTCCTATCTACCCCCTAGAATGCTCTGGGACACAGGACTGTGGACTGATGGATCTCTGAATTTTAAGTCTGGAGCTCCACTTGACACTAACATGACCTTCCTTTGCAATATCTCAGTGGTCGTTAGATTCCTCAGTGAATTTAGGACCCATGTGCCTGCAGTGGAGTGGGTTGTCAGTACCTACCTCAATGTCTGGTTCTTCTTATTTCTGTTAGGTTTTATTCTTCCTGCTAGTCTCTTTTTAATCACTATGTTTCATAATCTTGCAAACTATTTCAAAAATCTTTATGAAAAACCTTACAAGGGCAAATCCCTTCCCTCCAAACAGGCTTGTTTTATCCAGCTCAACTGAAATCTCATACAGCTATTGTTGTAAGGCACATCTTAAGTGATTTTGCATATTGTCTAAGAGAAATAGATAACTTCACACAAACGTTATTTTCCATGATTTTTTTTTTACTAATTTGTTAGAAACATTATTAATATTAACTTGTCACATATCTTTATGGAAATATAGCCTGCATATCAAGGAAACACACGAGTCAGAGATGCATATTCTGTATAATAATCTTTTACATTTGTTAATCCCCTCTGCCTTGTATAATCATCATGTATCATGTATGATAACCATCTGACAGTGACGATGTGTTTGAAAGTGGCTAGGGTGCCTGGGAACTCCCAGAACGGCTTATGGCCTTAGAGTTTCAGAGCAATTGTGCCGAGGGTGATGATTTCAAAACCATCCCCACTCCCAACTCCTTGCCCCTTCAGTTAAACTTAATACTTTAAGAAGTGGAGAATAGCCAAGTGGTGGTGGCACATGCTTTTAATCCCAGCCAGGCAGATCTCTGTGAGTTCAAATCCAGCATGGTCTACAGTGTGAGTTCCAAGAGCGATAGGGCTACCCAGAGAAACCCTATCTCAAAAATCAAAAACAAGCAAACAGACCTAAACAGTAGAGAACAATATATATTAAGCAGTAGCAGAGATTTAGATAAACAAATCTGGTCAGCTTCTGTCTTTGTCATAGATAGTATTATTGTAGGTCAGAGTATTATTGCACGTCAGAGTATTGTCTCTAGTGAGTTTGTAGGAAAAAAAATCAGACTGAAAGTTGGATGTTAAGAGATATTCTTTAGCCTTTTTTTTCTTTCAAAATGGAATACACTGTAAAACCGTCCTCTAGCAATAAATTTGGCAATGGTAATTCTGGCATCTTTTAAAGTGTATTAGATTGTGAAAAGCATAATCATGTAAGAGGTTGGGTTTTGACATGACATTTTTAGCATTGACTTGCTTTATTCATGTATATAGTAAATGCCAGGGAAATGGTACTTGCATTATTTTAGACTTTTACATGTATTTTTTTTTTTGTCTCCTTAAAATTCAATGAAGGGGGCTGAGAGTTGGCTTAGTGGTAATAGCACTTGCTGTGCAAGCATGAGAACCCGAGTTTGAATCCTGGGACCCACCTAAAACCTAGGCATGGCAGTAGGTGCTTGCAAACCTAGTGTTGGAGGGTAGAGGATCCTGGGAGCTTGCTGCACAGCCAGGCCACCCAAGCAGATGGCAAGCTTCTGGTTGAACAAGATATCCTGTTTCATAGTAATAAGATAGAGGCTGATGCCCACCATCCTGCTCTGGCTACCGTATGTGTGCAAGGGCTAGGTTCTCACATGCTCTTATGTATATATCACATAACATAGACACACACACACACACACACACACACACACACTGAGACACACACACAAGTCTATTATGGGTCATCGCTGAAAGAGAAATTGAAGCAGTGTTTTATATAACACATTCTACTCTTAGTTTAAAATAGCTAATTTTTTAATAGCTTTCAGCTTTAAAAGCTTTGGAATTTTTTAGTTCATATTTTGGCAGAGACCATGTGAATTATTTCAGATAAATGATGTTAGAATGGATTACTGAGTCATGCTATGCTTGTGAATCACTTTATACACATTGTTCAAAGATGGTGACATTTCCTTTAGTCTAAGGTGATCATCATATCTGTCACCACGAATCCTCATCTGAGAAAAATCACAGGAAAATGACTTTTTTATTCATTATTAAATGGCAAATCAGTTTTGTTTTCCATTTTGCTGCTTTGGACAGATATGGAGTGCTTAGCTTTAATTGTATTTAGGATATGTAGACTTCCATTTACTGCTACTTCTGTGGTAAAGTGATTACTAATGGAGTACTAATTATGGTAGTTTGAAAAGTAGTTTTATGGTTAAGTTGTAGTCTAAATTTTGTGCTAACTGTCCACATCATTTTACATTTAATTAGCAAACGCCTCTTTCTGTCAGCTTGAGTTTTCTGAATACGCCTGTTTTTGAGCAGTCAGATCCTACCTTCATATACCTTACCTTGAGTTTCTACTCAATGCTCATGCATTACCCTAGAGGAAGTCACTGTGCTTAAGTTTGGGATTCTGCAATCCTGTGCCCAGCAGGTTCCATGTTGATGGCTCTCTTACAGAAGTCCAGGAATCCTGCCGCAATGGTCATCTCTCCTTACTGTTTGCTGACTAATCTCTTAGCAGGCTGAGCAGCCCCATCTGTGTCTATTCGAATTTGCCCTGTCTTGGTTTTAAATTTGGTAATGTTATATTTGTTGAGAGAATTATGACCTGTTTTACCATTTAAATAGATTTTAGTCTACTTTTTTTGGTATTAATGACAGGTGTTTATTTGGCTTTAGAGGAGGTCTGAATCATAAAGGAATACTTAATAAAGATAAGGAAAATCATACTGATGAGTCTCAAAGAAGTGGTTCACAGTTGAGGGTTGTTCCTGTCTAGGATACTCAGTCTCTGTGAAGCCAAGATTTTTCTCTGCTGAATAGTGTTTGGATAGAATTCACATCCTTTCTAGTGACTCCACTTTTTCCTGGCTGAGAAAATCAAATAATTCCTTAGATTGATATTTTCTTTGTGCAGCAGTTTTGATAAATCTATCCCTTTATGGTCAAGTCTGGTTGACTTAAGAACCAAATGTCTTGTTAAAAAAAAAGAAAGAAAGAAAGGAAAGTGTACTGGCTAGTTTTGTGTGTCAACTTGGCACAGGCTGGAGTTATCACAGAGAAGTGAGCTTCAGTTGGGGAAATGCCTCCATGAGATCCAGCTGTGGGGCATTTTCTCAATTAGTGATCAAAGGAGTAGTGCCATCCCTGGGCTGGAAGTCTTGGGTTCTATAAGAGAGCAGGCTGAGCAAGCCAGAAGAAGCAAGCCAGTAAGGAACATCCCTCCATGGCCTCTGCATCAGCTCCTGCTTCCTGACCCGCTTGAGTTCCAGTCCTGACTTCCTCTGGTGATCAACAGCCATGTGGAAGTGTAATAAACCCTTTCCTCCCCAACTTGCTTCTTTGTCATGATGTTTGTGCAAGAATAGAAACCCTAAGATAGAAAGGAAGGAAGAAAAAAGGATGAAAGAAAAAAGCATTGATAATACCCTTGAGGAGCAAATTAAAATGAAAGCCTTTGTCTTGTTTGGTATTTGTTAAATAAAACAGGCCGTTCCAAATACTGATAAATTTTAAACCAAACATTTGTCTATGTCTTTATGGGCAGAATTCACATAAACATTTATACTTCAGAGGCAACAAACCCACGTAAGAGGATTCCATGATTCATGACCACACACCCATACTTGTTCTAATAGTAATTATCTCTGGCCTGATAGTTACTGTGATGTACCAAGAGCGATTGATCATAGAGCCTTCATCCTTTCCTCAGTTTACCAAAGGCTATTTATTTTGTCTGCTGTAACCTGGTCAGCTTGGTGTTTTTACAGAGCAGCTCTTGGATTTTTTCATCTCTGCCAGACTTGTTCTGCTCCTCTCCATGTGCAGAGCTCAGACTGTTTTCCAGCTGTCAACTTTTGAGGACCCCTCGGAGCAGCGCTTATACCTTGACTGTTCATCACTTACTCTGGGGTGTGTAATCTGTCACACAGGGCGACTCTTCCTGAACACACGCGCCTGTGCTTCTGCCTAAATGGACTGCTGGAGAGCTGGGAGCGGGGAGCAGGCTGAGCCTGGCAAAGCTGTTCAGTATCTTTTGACATACACTTTTGGTGAACACACACTGACTATGCCTCCTGAGCGTATCATATGGGAAAGTTGCCATTGGCCGTACGTCTATTCTATATTAGAGGTGACTCTTTTTTTTTTTTTTTAAGATATTTTCTTTATTTACATGTAAATTTCTCCTTTCTCAGGTTCCTCTCCAAAAAACAAACAAACAAACAAACAAGCAAACAAAAACAACAAGAACAAACCCCCTTTGCCTCCCCCCTCCCCATACTTGCCACCCCACCCTCTCCCACTTATTGGCCCTGGCATTCCCCTACACTGGGGCACAAAACCTTCACAAGGCCAAGGTCCTTTCCTCCTATAGATGATCAAATTTGCGATCCTCTACTATACACATGCTGCCAGAGCATTCAGTCCCACCCTGTATAGTCCTTGATTGGTGGTTGGGTCCCTGGGAGCTCTGAGGGTACTAGTTGGTAATTGTTGTTCGTCCTAAGGGGCTGCAAACCCTTCAGCTTCATAGACCCTTTCTCTACCTCCTTCATTGGGGACCATGTACTCAGTTCAATGAATGGCTATGAGCCTCTACATCTGTATTGGTCAGGTATTGTCAGAACCTCTCAGGAGATAGCTATATGCTTGTCCTTCCTTCAGTCTCTGCTCCATAGTTAATCTCTGCCACTCCTTCTGTGGGTATTTGGTTCCCCTTTTTAGGAAGGAATGAAATGTCCACCTTTTGGTCTTCCTTCTTCTTAAGTTTCTTGTGGTTTGTGGGTTGTTCTTCCTGTATTCCAAACTTCTGGGCTAATAACCACTTATCAGAGAATGCATACCATGTGTGTTCTTTTGTGATTGGGTTACCTCTTGAAGTGTACCATAAGCCAGTGGTTGTCATATGCAGTGCTCCTATCCTAAATGACAGGAAGTCCTCTTTGGTGGTTTCTGACTGTGAAAGGGAATTGCACTATGTTAACAGAAAATAAAATTACTTGTTTTTTATCCATGCACGTACTCAGGAGAGTGCCAGTTGTGTGAGGAGCACTTAGGTCACTTACAAGGTGGTTGTTTGTGTACATGCTCGGTCTCTTCTCTCTCTTCAATTCCTTCTTTTCCTTGCATCTATTAGCATGTAAATCAGATAGCACCCTAGAACAGCTAGATCAAAGTAGGGCGTACTTCTATTTATGCTCTGGCATCCATAGCTTTTTGTGACATCTGTGTGTCATCATGTATGATATTCTGTCTACTTGTGATGGCTTCCTCACTTGTCTCTTGGAACTCAGAAAAGAGGTTATGTTTTGCCTACTAAGCTGGGTCATCTATGTTATCCACAACACCTGGGCAGTGCTGACTTTCTGTCCAATTATGCCTCACAGGAATACACATCTGAGACATTACAAGTTAAAAGGTAAACAGGTTTGGGGAATTGTCCTCTTGAAGAAGTGACAGAAATCTCAGTCCTGTATCAGGAATCAAGGTGCCTTTTGTAAGAATTACATTCTCTCCATTGAAGTCCTTTGTCAAAATCCACTAGAATAAAGTTACCATTTCTCAGTGTGTGAATGATAGTCCACGTTCCATTTGAACTCCCCTACCAAGCCCTTGGCTGAGCACTGGCGAATCTGACCTGCTTTTGCTCAGCTGCTGGGGCTTTCTTTTCTAGTTAGCTGACATCTAGCCCCTCCTTCCTTTGTATGCCCCTCACCCGTGTGGTAGAGCTCTTTAAGGTTTTCTTTGGGTCATCCACTCCTCTTTCTCTGTACTGTTACCTTTACTATTGCCACTCTCTCCCAGGGCCTCTGGGCCATCTGTAAGTCACAGACCCCAATATTTTCATCTTCAGCTCCTGTCTTGATTATAGGTAGTGATTCATTTCAAACGCTTGGTCATGAGGAGAGGTGACTGATGGGTCCCTGTGGTTGAATGTAAGACTTTTCATCACTGTCTGTGGTGCCTCATTAATACATTCCTGTACGAAATCTCTAAAAATACTATGAAAGCACCACATTCTTTTCTTTATCAGCTGAGCTCCGCTTATAGCTCTTATCTGATCTTTGTGACCTTACTCTGTATTACAGTCATATGACTTCAGTATGAACTTACCAAAAACACGGGGGGCTAAGACAGACAGTCTTTACAGTCTCGAGACTGGAAGTATACAGTCCAGGCATCATCAGGGCTACCCTTCCTGTGAGTACCTTCTTGCCTTTCCTACCTTTTGGTGGCTCTCAGATGTCTCTGGTTCTTCTTGTATTGTGCACACAGTCTCTGCCTGTGTGTTCTCTTTTCTTTTCAGAAGAAGATAAAAGGTTCACACAATGCAATATGACCTCATCTGAGCTAACTGTATCTGCAGACACAGTTTCCATTGTCCTGTGTGGATACAACCTTGGGGAAGGGCACTAAATCTACTTTGTAAGCTAATATTTTCCAAAAGGCCCTCCATGTGAGGCAGCCATAGTGGATAACTAGTGTAAAATGTGGAAGAAATAACTACTAAGTTCTATTTTGTGTGTGTGTGTGTGTGTGTGTGTGTGTGCAGTCTTGGGTGAGTTAGTAATCCCTTTATGTGCAGCTTTCTCCAGATAAGAATGCCCATTTCTTGTAATTAGTATGAGGATTAAAGGGATTTCATGCATGTTGTGTGCACAGCATGATGCCCAGCTCTAGCATGACCTGCTGTGACAACTACCATGTTTGTTTACTATACACATGAGAATGATCGAAAACTTTTTTGTCTTTTTCTGTTGCTCTGCTTGACTTTTACATATTTTGTTCCTCGTTTTTCTCACTGTGATCATCGGTGAGAGCTACATGGAGCATGGAATGCTTGGGCAGATGGCTTGTACATACTGTCAGGTTTTGCCCTGACCCACTCAGGAGCTTTCGATAATGGAATGGCTATAGAGCATGGGGACTCTAGTGACTCCTGATGAGCATCAGTAACTGCAAACCTTGGAATCTTCCTTAATTTTCATATTTAAGTCCTCAAGTTGTATTCCCATTTGCTAGTGCCCTGTACTTAAAACTTTCTTGTGATATTGAGGAACTCTTACAAAGCTGTCAGTGTCCATGAATCTTTTTTAAAATCAGCTCGTGGGTGCTAGTATAGGAGCCTTTGGTGACTTTTTTTTACATTAAATCTTTTGGAATTGCTTTTAGGTCGTATGTTTTGCAATACACACTAAGGTAAGTGTGTTTCAGGGAAGCCTGAGGTAAGCAAAAACCCAGAGTTGTATATCCACTGAGTGTCTTCTGGCTTCATTAAAAGTTACTTTGCCTCAAAGTGTGTCTCATTTTATATAATTATCTGAAATGTCTTCCCCTATGGTAAAGCTAGGCTATGCATCTCAGGTGATAGTAGCATTCAGCGCTTGCTTCGGGACTTCAGTTGCATCCATGAAGGACCAGAAATCTATGGAGTGCTTTCCTGGTCTTTAATAACCCCTCCTGGTCTTGAATCTGTGCTGTTTTTCCTGTCTCAGTCTCGCAAGTGCTGGGGCTGTAAGGATGAACCACAACTCCCAGCTGTTCTTCTCAATTTAATTGAATTCGAATAGCTAGATGGGCTCGATGGAAATCTTATGGGGTAATGCAGATCTCATGCGAAAATAATCACATTACAGAAGTTAGAAGTTTCCAGGGTCATGAAGGGCTTGTATACGACATTTTTGAGTACCTGTAGGGGCTTATTTGGTTTTATGGATAAGGCATCATTAAAGATGTAGAATGTTAGAGACGGACATAAATTGATGTTTAGAGGATAAATGACATTAAAATGACATAGCAGTCATTTAAGAGTGAGGTGGAGCTAGGGGCCTGAGAACAAGCATGAGAGACCAGGCTTGCAGGTACAGCATAGGGACTTAAATCTTGCCTCCTTGGTTTGGAAGGAACAGGCCCAGTACTCAGGAGACACATCTTGGCCAGGCATAGGCTTTGGCTAACCAGAGCTGTTAGCTTTAGTTGAGCAGAAGGCTCAGTAATAAACTAAGAAATGTGAGTGGTTAGTGTTGGGTCAGTCCACAAAGGGAGGGTAATCATGGATGCAGTGAGAGCCGAGGTTCCAGTACAAGCGATGGCTAGGCTTAGAGGAAACCTTTGGATGAGCGGGCTGTGATGAGAAGAGATGGTGGCTCCTCTAATATATTTGAATAAGAAAAATAAATTTAGTTTTTGTTTCATGCAAGTGATGAGACATTGGGGTTGCTGATGAGATTTAGACCTGATTATGAGAATGGGTGAGCAAATAAAGTTTAGAGTACAGCGTAGAGAGGAAGCACCATGAAAACACAGGATAATTAAAGTGAAAATATAGCTAATACTATGTTTAGAAAAAAGTAATTGATAATTGGCTATATGTCCTGTTAGAATTGTGAGGTGTTAAATACCTTTCATAGTACACATATATTCATACATTCACTTACGGTGCATAGTAGAACTCACGATCGATCACATGGTATGTCTTAGGAAGATTTTGATCACCCAGATCCAGGAGATTTGCTGCAGAAAGTCATTTAAAAATGACTACATAGTGCAATATTCTGACATCTGCATTTGTAGCTTCAAAGGTGTTGTTAGAAGTTAAATCACCTGCCATGCTTCGAAACCTTTAAAAACTATGTGTTTGAACCTTTGAAACCGTATTTGATTATGCCTCCTTCACAATCTTTGGCTTTTTCTAGTTGCTAGTATTCCTTTTTATAATTAACTAAAGCCATAACCTGGAAAGAACATGAATTATTTGACTCTTGTACTGAAAAAGCCACTGAGAATTTAACCCCAGATAGTCACCATAATCGTTTTCAGCCACTGCTAACTGATTCTTCTCCTTTCCTCCATGGTGCTTGAAACTATACCTAGATCGACCTTTGATGTTTAGGACGAGTTTCAAAATTTATTCTAAAATTGAATAGAGTTTTCCGATCTTCAACAGTTTGACAAATGTTATTGCATCTTCTCCTTAAAGGCTAGCCTACTTGTAAAACCATGCCATTTCCTTGACAATATGAAGATAATTAAAAGAATGATATAAATTAAAAAACCCAGTTCTCAGTTTTGACTGACTAGAAACCTAGTCTTATCATTGTTGCCACTTGTTGGTGTCTCTGTGTCATCGCGGCAGATTCTTTTCTCAGTAACCCACAAACAGCAGTAGCGAAAGGACATTTCCTATCCAATTATTGTGGAATATCAGTTTCTGTCCTCTGGCTTTTGATGTCTTGGAGCAGTTTTATGAAAATTATAGAAACATATTTGCATGGTGGTAGCAATAGGAAATCAAGCTCTTTATTCTCGTGTATAGACTCATTTTAAATGGCTAATGTCACAAGAGTAGTTCCAGTCTTTATTTCACTGAGACGTCTGTATTAATGAATTTAAGCTCCTCTTGAACTCTCTTTGTGGAATAATTAGTTATTAAACCAACACTTTTACTGGTTAGGTGTCTTAGTCTTTTTAGGATGATGTCATCTTTGTGTAGCTAAGTTTCTTTGCTGCAAAATGCTCATTCCACACTTTCTCTTAGCCTCTCTCCTGGCAGCTTGTGCTCTGGCATCTGTACCTGTCATAGGGAAATTCTATGGCAGCGAGTCCCTTCACTGTTCTCTCCTTCATGGTTCCTTGCTTTTGGGAGCCTGGCTTGATGGGAGCTTAGCTATGTCTGCTGAAAAGTGACTGGTCTTTTCTGGTCTTTGGAGTCATCATAGAGGGACATAATACTGAAGCCCATGATGTGACTTCTTTGTGTTTAGTTTTGAAAACATTAAAAAAAAAATGCAGCTATCCTTCTGGCTCTTGGACCTCTGGGACCTGACAGCTTTCTCATAGTTTGATATTCTTGGAGGCCACTGGAGATATTCCACATCCTTTCAAGCCACACCCAAGTCACACCTTCAGATATACTGTGTAAGGTACTTTATCACTCTCTCTTCCAAGCAACCTGAACATATCCTGTCTTATAGGGGACGAATTAAGCTGATACTCGGTCCTTTCTTAGGACAATTCTTTTCAGAGATGATTTCAAGCTGTAATAAACCCTCCCAGTTCCAATACAGTATGGTGTCCTTGTACACAACAAAACAGAAATAAATTAATCTCAGACTCTCCTTGCTACTTTGGTATACCTTTATATTTTATATTCTAATAATTTGAAAAAAGTTAGATTTTTTTTTTTTTTTTAACAGAGACAGTCTTCTAGTCCCCACAAAGGCATAGCTTTGGCAGGAGAGCTTTGTGAGAGTCACTTAAATTTGATCTCCTTTTCTGTCTGTGGTACTTTCCTATGACCATCTTCCTTCTTGCATATTCAGCCTTCCATTCTCCACAAGGATGAGCAATGCTTAGCATAGCGTCTTTGCTCTCAATAAATTATGTGATGTAGGCCATCAAGCCTTTGGCATGGGAATGGGGGTGGCGTGGGTATGACTTTAAACCATTATTTTCTAGAAATGCTACCCAACAAAGGTTAAGATTGTATTACTATACTAAGATTTCCTAACTAAATTTTTCAACTCTGCAAAAGGTAGCTAATAAAAATAGAGACAATGTTGTCATTTGTCTGTTTGATTCTCTGACACCAATAGTCTTTGTTCTGTTACAACAATTTCACCCATCTTATAGTACTGTGGTGGATTATGGCGCCCCTAGTGGAGAAAGTATGCACTTTCATGTTTTCACTGTTCATAGTTGGCAGATTATTCAATCTCTGTTTAATATGGAATTTAAAACAGACATGATATATGTTAAGAAAAGAAATATTTTTTCTATGAGCCTTGTATGATATAAATAAATAGAAGCAAAGCCCACTTCTTTTGTATATAAGAAAACCCTCAATTTTCAATGACTATTCAGTGCCTTTTACAAACATAAATATATTGCCCAGACTTTTTGAGGGTTTTATGGCTTTTGATTATTGTCAAGTGCTTATTCTCTCTTATTAACTACCCATAGTAATTGTCAAACTAGTCCATGTTTCCTCTGCCTTTTCCAGAAGTCGTGGATTTCCATTAAATAGTTTTACAGGGGCTCCCCACATGTCAAATTTCACACAGTGCACTATGCTGTTCTATAAAGATCTTTGAGCGCAGTGCCAAGGCCCCCCATTCAATGTTTTATGGGCTCCATGTGGGATCAGCATCTCCGGCTAGGGAAGCCCTGTGTCAGAGGCTGGGGCATGAGGGGATGTCAAACACTGTGGGAGAAAGTTCCAGAGAATCCCGGGGAGTGCTAGAATTGTTGCCAAGGAGTGCAAGCAGAGCCACAGAACTTGCCAGATACCACCCGATTTTAAACAGTGACACCACGTTCAGAGAGGACTCCCTGGACTACAATTCTGGGAGATACTCAAACCAGAAACCACTCTATAATTTGTGCTCAG
This sequence comes from Montemys delectorum, assembly GCA_019843815.1. NCBI lineage: Eukaryota > Metazoa > Chordata > Mammalia > Rodentia > Muridae > Montemys > Montemys delectorum. Next base: position 52,318 of record JADRCD010181155.1, read on the forward strand.
GACTGGCATGTTATTGTATTCCACATGGTCAAGAAAGTACAACTATCTAAATATTTTTATGTGTTCCCTCAGTGTGGTTATCTGTGAACATTTAGTCCTGGAACAATGTGTTTAAATCTGTGTGCCTCCCTTATCTCTTCCTCAGAGGTTAAGGAAGCATAATTTATTTGCGTGCATTCTCAGTAACCATTCCACTATACAACCTACTCCAAAAATAACGTTCTTGAACTTTTAAGGTACAGTTGTAGTGGCCAATTTGAAATGGGTGTTCCTTGGCTCAGCCTAACACTGCATCCCTCGGGGTATCATGGCATCTACTTGGCATTTTGAACCCGCCTATGCTCTATGAACTCAGAACAGGTGTTCTCAAGGGTGGAGAGTGATGGCAAAGCATGCTGTTGAAATGTGACCAGAATTTAAGTGCTGCACCACAGTAGACCTTCTGGTGATCCTGCATCCTCAGAGGGGAAGAAATACATGCACTCCTTGTAGGATGCTAGAATTCAAACTAAATTACATCTTGATCCTTTTTGCAAAGTTTGGTGTATTGTATGAGGACATTGATAAAGGAGAAAAGTACGGTTTTAAAGTAGATGATAACTGGCTGGTCTTTTCAAAATTCTAATATTTCAAATAATTGTTGTATTAGTAGGTATTTATGGAAAAATACTTATAATTGACATTTTGTCGCCATCCCTCTCATACCTGTATACAACTGGTTCTCCTTGTGGGATATGTGCAGTATCTGTCTCCTGTTCTATTATACAACTAACATAATAGAATTGAGTGATGTGTAAAGCAAAATATGACTAAAACATATATGTGAGGGGCTGAATTGGTTTGATTCTTCAGACCATAGAACAGATTTAAATGGTTGGTTAATGTTTTCTTAAAGTATCACTTTTGTCCTTCCAAAAGTTGGTTATAAGATTGCAGGATCTGAACTTGGGAGAGAGCTGTGACAGTAATCTATGCATCGGTGTGCCTGAGGGAGACTTTCAGCTCAGTTACAGTATATAGCACAATCTCTGCTGTTTATAGAGCATATTCTTCACTGTATATATAGCAAAGGAGCCAGAGAAGCCAAGGCTTTATCTCTGGGTGGTTCCTTGATATGCCTTTATTTGAATAAGAAGTAACTTCATAGTCCAGCCCACACAAAGAGACTTAGTAGTCTTTATTAGGATAAAAACTAAGCTACCTTTCTGACTCCTATGAACTTAACTTCACAAATATGCAAATGTAACTTATATTGCCTTTTTTTTTGCATTGTCAATGTGTCTTCTTTAGGCTGTGCTAAACTTTCATCTTTATATTGAATACTGGAGGACATTTTAAGAACCACTCAATGTTGCACCTCTGTTGCTTTTGGATATATATACATATATGTATATATATGTATATATATATATCAAAGGTCAAATTAGACATGCTGTGTCATTGATCCATTTCCTGCCATGCATCTCTAGAGTACTATAGTCATGCAAGTTAGCTTTCTGTATAACTAATCTTTATTTACTTTGATATATAATTATTGACTGGATTTCTGTGCATTGTATGGAAATGATGATGAAATTTTATGATGTTTACAAGATTTCATATCATCAGAGTCTGGATGCATAAACATTTTCTTCAATTAAAACTACCAATTAGGAGATAACGTGATATGAGTAATACATACAAATGTCTGTACATATAATATTAGACATTTATTTTATATAATGCTATCTGTATTAATAATGTGTGGGTAGCATATGTTATTCCTATTTGCTAATGAGAAATCTGAGTTTTAAGAGAGAGTTGAATACCTATGTTACAATCATATGTCAAGACAGGAAAGTCTGCAACTATTAACTGCTGAGCCAATTCTCTAGCCTGATAAGAAGTATTTAAATTGAAAACATTATTTAGATACTGAGCTTGCTGGCAGTTGGTGACTTAAGAGCTTACTCTAGGTGGTATCTCCTAATACTAGGTGATCAATAGTTGTTGAGTGAACTACACTACAAGGCCTTGATTTCAAGTTATGGCATTCCACTGGATGAATGCACCTTCTTGGACTCATCTTCCAATCAAATAGCCAAGAGTTTAATTATTCTTTCAGTCTCAAAGCTGTTCAGATGAAGTCATTTGCTGAAGCTATGCATGCATAGATAAAATCAGATGTGTTCCCCTTGGAGCTGGAATAGTGGGAGAGGGTGTTCCTAGTTGCCACCCCGAGGCACAGTTTGACATGTACTTGATTAGATTGTCAGTTAGCTCAAAGATAATTCTGTGTTCTAGATTCTTAGTAATCTTTAAAGTTCTGGCTCCTGCTCAGACTTGGTCTACTGGAAATCTATAGTACAGAAGTTGATATAACGATGAGTCAGCTACTTTGGAGGGTTGCCTTTGGCGCTGGGTTGCTGCCAGTTACGGATCCAGTTTAAAGTTGTTTTGTCTTGACTAGCATATATTGTTTTGGGGATTCTGGTATTTGCTTTCAGTTTTGGAAGAAATCCCTTGCCTTTCTGAGAATGACTTTTTTTGTTTGTTTGTTTCTCTCTGCCCTTAGTCACGGAGCACATTGATTTGACATACATGGATCTCTCCTATTTGGAAGTTCTAATTGTTTTATTTCATTTTTCATGAGGCACATAAGGTAAAATTAGAACTTGGACTGAACCGTGCCTTATATAGTGACTTCTTCCACCTAGAATTCTAGGGAGAACTGACTCTTATATTGGAGAAAACCAGTATGAATAGCATGGTATTTGTATTATGATTGTTTTCTGAGCATCAGCATCTCTAAGAGACTGTGAAGACCTGAGATCCTAAACGAACATCTAGAGTCGAGTACTTACTGTCAGATGAACTGTTCAGTGTTTTTTACTCTGATTCTAAGAAGTGCTCCCCATCACATATATTAGATCAGAAATGTACTGTACTGTACTCTTTCCTCTCAAGAATACTGTCATCGGGCAGACTGCAGTGAACTTAGGGATGTCTCTCCCTCTAATACCAACAGCACAAGTTGGATACACGTAGACACTTTCACAGTCTTTGTTTACCTTTTCCTTTTTCCTTTACTAAAGCAATACAATTGCTGTGTGATTGTATGTGCATGGGCCGCAAATGTATAGGGTATGCTCACTCATATGATCACATGCTGTGAGGTCTGTGGTTGCTGTCTGGGATGTCGTCCTTGCTTGGCTTCTCCACCCTACCTTTTGAGATATGGCCTTTCACTGTCTTGGGACTGCTGTTTTAGCTAGACAGGATGGCTGTAGAGCAATGGGGTCAGCCTGTCTCTACCCCCATAGCCCTGGGATTGCAAGTCCATGCTATTATACGTTTCTTTTGTATGAGTATTATGATCTGAACTCAGGTTCACATTTTGTGTATCAACTGAACCATATGCCCAGCCCTAAGAAATGTGATTTTTAATGGTGGACATTTTGAAAAAAAAAGATGAAGGAAAGAAATAAAGAGTAATCATTTTCTCCTTGAACTGTAACCAGAAACAAGGCACAAATATAAATGATATTGAAGATAAGCATTTGTCTCGGTGAACACACCCCCACAGTTTTCTTTTAAATTTGACTTTGTGTTCAGGCATGGACTAGCCAGGACTTGCCAGTAGAGGTTAGACGACAACTCTCTGTTTCCACCATGTGAATTCCAGAGGGCGAACTCAGGTCAGGCAGCAGGTGCCTTTACTTAATGAGCCACTTTGCTAGGGTTCACTCTTGTCTCTATTGACCATATACCAGTTTCCTAACATTAGTCAGCCATATGCTTCTGTGCTTCGTATTTAACAACATTGTTTGAGCAAAGTTTCAAAGACCAACCCCAAGTTTCACCCAGTGTTAGAACAAGTCAGAAAAGGTTCTTTAGAAATTCTAAGCACATATCAAATTCAAATGTCAAGAAAATCACAGAAGTACTTTGCAATGTGGTCACAGAACCAGTGCTGCCTTAATGAGAGTTCAGGTATTTCTAAGGACTCCATCCATCTTTTCACAAAGATAAACAAAACAAAACAAAACAAAAAACGCAAGAACTCAAGATTTTTAAAAGGTGAATGTATATGATAGTGATGAATGTTGCTGGAAAATAGATTTTCTTGGTTGTTCCAGATGTTGATTGGCAGTTTCAGAACTATATAATAATTCAGTGAATATAGCTGGCGGCAGTTGCTTTCGTGCAACAGAGATTGCCCTTTAGGCACAAATTCCTCCTTCCTCCCATCTGTGTTTCTGAAAACTACATCTGTGATAAGTGTGGCTCAGTGATGAATGCTGGAGATGTTCTGTTGATGAAAGATAAGTGGGCTCCTTCCATTTGTCATGCAGTATGGCATGTTTTCATCTACATAGACCTTTTATAGGCCTGCAAACTTTTATCATATCTAGGCATTACAATTGTCTGTTTTTTTTCCTTTTATGTTCCATGCTAGTATTATGAGAAGTAGTTTTCTACATTCTAGGGTATTACTTAAATAAGATATTTAAATGTTATAATTTTTATTTGGTGCCAAGCACAATATTAGCCTAGAGGAGTTTGCCCTTGAGTTCAGATACATCTACCATCTTGAATGGATGCTCCAGGGACCTGTCTTATTTTGTTTCTCTCAGGCACACCTTGTTAAATTTGGTGATCATGTCCAAAGTCAGCAATGCATGCTGAGTTTTGTGAGCTCGTTGGCTATATATTAGGTTGCATATTTTAAAGCTGTCACTGTTTGCATTGAATCTTTTGGTGTTATATTGATTTATTGTGTTTCTCTGTTTATGTATGCATGTGAATTATAAATGGCTACCTTTGCTTTTTGCAGTTTTATAAACATAGTGAAAATAGTACCTTTAAATGGTGTGCCTAGGTGAAAATCCAGTCGATAACTTAAGGAAGACAGATTATCTCTAATTAATGTTCTGGCCCTTTTTAGTTTATTTTTTTAAAAATGCAACTTAAGCCATTTCATGTTGCTTTGAAACTTAAGGCTTTTTTTTTTTTTTTTTTTTTTTTTTTTTTTTTTTTTTGCCCTTTTTAGGATTGTAAGGGTTACTTTTACAAAATGTGTTTCTTTTTTTTTTTATTCTCCAGATCAAAAGTTATTTATATATAATCCATTTTCTCAGCATTCTTAAGTTACAGCGACAATAATTGGCGAACACATATGATCTGGACATAGTGCACACCATAGGCTTTGAATATGGGGAAGACAGTTACAGCTATTGTGGACAGACCAATTTGTTCATTCCTAGTGGGTCACTGATGAATTGATTTGGCTGTAAATTGCAGGAACACGTTAACATTTTAGTTAAATTCAACAAACACTGAGTATTTGCCATGATCAAATCCTTGGGCACCTCTAGATGAGAAATAACTGTGGCACATTTTTCTCCTGGTGGAGCCAACAGATTACTAATGCGTAAGGCAATAGCAAAAATAAACAATATTCAAGACATAACACAGGGACCATATAGAGCACAGGCTGTGTGAGGATTCAGTGATGTGCAGAGCCTGAGATCAAAAAGGGAAAATAAAATCATGAAGGAATCAGTGTCTGAGATTATGAAGGAACCCAAATTTGACATTATTGTTGAGAGAGAAGTAATCCAAAGGTGAGAAGGGGCAGAGAAAGGGCTGAGATGACCTGGATGCTCTTAAGGTGGTCCAAAGATGGGAGGTGGCAGAGATAAACTCTGGAATAGCAAGCCTTGTGTTTCCACATGAACAAAATGCCATGTAACCAGTCTTAAACATCTGGCCTGGGGTACCTCTTTAATCTGTCAGAAGGTACTTGGTACTGAATTTTGCAGAGAGCATTTGGTACTATGCTTCGGCCTACCTGGGATGAACACAGAGTATGTAGCACAGATGTCCGGAAAGAGAGGGAGCAGTGGGCAGGCAGTAGTGTGTAGACTCCATTATGTCCACCAGCTCATGGGATATGCAAGATCAGGGAGGCTGGAGTTCAAAGATAATTCCAGGATTTGGAGGCTGAATGTTTGGAATTTTAACTGAAATTAAAAAATCAGGGAGGGTAGCTGTTTTGGAAAGGACCATTCAGGGAAAAAGGCATCGTAGGCTCTATCTTACCCACAGCTCTAGAAAGCATGAGTCTCATTTGTTGACTACACATGTGCCCAGAACTAGTGTCCGCAAGTCTTCCTAGTGAATGTGGGAAGTTCACAGATTTCTTGGAGTTCTTGTAGCACCTATGAAGACCAAGTCATGCAGCGAGTCCTGCAGTTCCAGGTTACTGTGTGTATCTTGTCAGGAAGTAACCGTAGTTTACTCTCCTCCTTCAGATCTCCTTCTCTTCTTGTGTTACATGATGGGTAGGTCACCTGTAATGGTGATTTGTAATTTTCCATGATGCATGAACAAGAGCGTAGGCCTACCCAGAAATCTTTTGATTACTTTCTGTCTCCTCACCTGAGGATTTGAGTCCTTCATGTTCTGTCTCCTCTGTATTTCTCAGGTGTGTTCACTGTATTCTCAGTTCCCAGCCAAGGGCGTGTAGGACTCTGTCATCCTCACCAGGATCTCTGGAATGTTTCCTAGCCGTGGTTCTTTGTTATTACCACTGTTTCATAGTCAAAATGAGCCTCCCACACCTTGTTTTGGAGTGGCTACTCAGAACACAGCATCCTCTCTGAAGTCTATGTGACCCTTAAATCTGTCATTCCATCAGGATCTGCTGTATGTTCTGTCCTATAGTTCACTGTTAAACCTAAGCATTGTCAGATGTTGGCTGAAGCATCCATGGTAGCGGGAACTATTGCCTGCTGGTGTGGGTGAGCCAGCTCGAAGTTCTCCATCCTCCTGTGGACTGTTCTGGTGAACTCTTAAGACCCTCTACTTCAATAGTTTGTTGTTTTGTTCTTGTAGTACACATTTTTTATGGTTAGGGACTGTGTCCCTTTCATTATACTTACTTAATTATGAGTATTTAGCATGGAGCTACTTATCATTCTGTAGGAATGTGGAATGAGTTAATGTGTAAACAAAGATCAATAAAGCTTAGATTTTATTCTCAGACAAGCTTATTGATGGTAAAAAGTTTTACAAGTAACGTTAAATTTTAAAAGCTGTCAATAGATAATTGCAATATAGCGTGGTATAAGCCATTAAAAGGTGTGTTCCAGCAGAAAGTAATTAAAGGCTAGTTAATATCTCAAAGCCTGTCCTTTGACTCTTAAAAACTGAACCAATTATTTTTTCAGTTTCATGGGAACCTAACAGAAAAGTCAGGTGGGCCCATCGCGTTTCTGAGCACTCACTTATCAGGGTATGGGATTTGGGGACTTTGTCATTTTTTTTCTTTTCAGTTATGATATTCTCAAAATAGCTTCTATGTCTAATAGTTCTAAATTTTACACGTTGATTTTCTCTTTTATAACTAATTTGCAAAAAGCTAATCACAAAAATATATTTTCTTTAACTTTTATAACAATTTAGGAGGAAAACATCATTTTAAGAACTTGAGCCTCTAACTTTATGGACTCCCAGCTGCTAAGCACTATTATAGGATCCTTTCCTTCATAATCTAGAATCAAAACAATGTTGAAAATAATAGTGACTCCTGATTCTAAAGTTACAAATTACAGTGTGATACAGCCTGCAGAGTCACCACTGAGCACTCACCCTGACTCAAGGACAGCCCCCACTTAACTGTCTCTCATTTTTAAAAAATAAATTTAATTGCAGCATTTCTCCCTTCCCTTTTCTTCTTCCACAGTTTCCCATATACCTCTCTTACTTCTCTTTTAAATTCATGATCTCTTTTTTTATTAATTGTAATTTTGTACACACATACACACATACACACACACACACAGACACTTCTACCTATCACCTGCTCAGTCTCTATAATGTTACTTGTATGTATGTTCTCAGGCCTGATGGTTGTGTCCCTCATGGCACTGGCACACACACACACACACACACACACACACACACACACACACACACACTTCTACCTATCACCTGCTCCGTCTCTCTAGTGTGACTTGTATGTATGTTCTCAGCCCCAATGGTTGTGTCCCTCATGGCACTGGGGAGATTGGCTGGGAAGCTGAGGAGTAGGTAGGTAGTCTCTTGCAGAAGCAGGGGCATACCTGCTGCTCTGTTCTAACCTAGGGGAGACACTAAAATTATTTCCTTTTACAGGAATGATTTTTGAAAACTATTGGTTGACTTAATGCAGATATCCAAGCAATTACCTTGTAGGCAATGAAGAACACCTGTGGAAATAAAGTATATATTTCTTTTGTCATGGCTACTTTTCTTTCCTCCACATCATATTAACTGTGGTGTTATCCTCAAAGACACATGTGAGCTGAGGCCCATGCACTTGACATGCTACATGTCCTATGCTCTGCCCCATTTGTTTTCCATCAAACCCTCAGTCCCCGCAGAATGGTATCCATGTAGGAACCAGAACTGTTAAGGGGAGAGCAAGGGAGTGGTGAAAGCAGAGATTCCACACTTGTTAGTGTCAGGGGGAGGTTGGGGGTATTGACAGTGTCAATGACTGGCATGGCAGGCCAAGAAGTCTGAGTCAGGTCAGGGTTTTATAGATTTTGGCCAGAAGGCTGTTTCAATTGAAAAATAAATGTTTAAAGGTGTTGACCATTGCCCTGAAATCCTCTTTCGTTCTTTAGGGCCCAACTTTCTCTCCTACCCTTAAATAGGCCTAGCCCAGGGCAAAATTCAGGTCACTACCATAGTAACCAGAAATGGAGCACAAAGAAGAGCTGTTTGCCCTGATTTCCTCAAGATAGAAGGGAAATGGGAGAACAGGTAACAAGGAGGACAGTGCAGAAGCCTGTGGCTGGGAGACAGGCAGCGTGGCCTTGGCTCAAGAAGCCATGTGTTCCTTAAAGGCAGCTGTCACAAAGCTTCTTGATCCAGGGACTTTAATGCATCTGTGAAACAGTTTAACAAGTTGGTGGTGTTGATTCGAAATGCTATTTTAAAATCAACTTTCAAATTGACTTTTTTTTTTTTTTTTTTTTTTAGAGCAACCATAACTGTCAATTTGAAGGATGGGATTCTGTTCAAAAGAGCTAGTAAAATACCCTTAGCCATATGTGAAACAGGGTTAGGGCAATTTGTCATAAATAAATGAGTTTGTCAAACATACACACACACACACACACACACACACACACACACACACATTTCATTTATTTTGTCTCAGAGAGGATAAAAGTCCAGGTTCTTAGATAATGGAATATTGGAATTTTAATAGCATATTTTTTTCACTTTTTTTTTAATTAGGTATTTTCTTTATTTACATGTACATTTTCCCTTTCCCAGGTTCCCCTCCAAAACAAACAAACAAACAAACAAACAAAAACAAGAACAAACCCCTTTTGCCTCCCACTTCCCCATGCCTGTCACCCCACCCTCTCCCACTTATTAGCCCTGGCATTCCCCTACACTGGGGCACAAAACCTTCACAAGGCCGAGGTCCTTTACTCCTATTGATGATTGAATTTTCAATCCTCTACTATATACCTGCTGCCAGTACATTCAATCCCACCCTGTATAGTCCTTGATTGGTAGTGGATGATTTCAACACCCCACTCTCTGCAATGGACAGATCATGGAAACAGAAATTAAGCAAGGATGCAGTGAGACTAACGGAAGTTATGAAACAGATGGATCTAACAGATATCTATAGAACTTTTTATCCTAAAACAAAAGGATATACCTTCTTCTCAGCACCTCATGGTACCTTCTCCAAAATTGACCATATAATTGGTCACAAATCAGGCCTCCACAGATACAAGAAGATTGAAATAATCCCTTGTATCCTATCAGAGCACCATGGTCTAAGGCTGCTCCTCAATAACAACATAAACAGTAGAATGCCCACATTCACGTGGAAGCTCAACAACACTCTACTCAATGATAACTTGGTCAAGGAAGAAATAAAGAAAGAAATTAAAGACTTTCTAGAGTTTAATGAAAATGAAGCCACAACATACCCAAACCTATGGAACACAATGAAAGCAGTCCTAAGAGGAAAACTCATAGCTTTAAGTGCCTCCAAGAAGAAACTGGAGAGAGCATACACCAGCAATTTGACAGCACACCTGAAAGCTCTATAACAAAAAGAAGCAAATTCACCCAAGAGGAGCCAAAGGCAGGAAATAATCAAACTCAGGGCTGAAATCAACCAAATAGAAACAAAAAGAACTATACAAAGAATCAACCAAACCGGGAGCATATTTTATATGTAAGAAGATGGTGCATTAATATTTTCGTTAATAAGAAACTAATGTTTTAGAAGAGAGACTGATTAGACCTGGAGGCAGGAACACTGCCTCCCTGGACGTTATCAAGGCTTGGGTAAGGTTAGGGGTCTTAGAGAGAAGTTGGCGTGAACAGTGGTCTGTATTCTGTCACTGAGAACATAAGAAACCCCGCCCTCCATGGTGGCAGTCTCATTTCGTCCATAGCTGTGCAGACGCTGGGTTTATAAAAGAGATAGCCACTGCTTTAGTTGTATTTAGTTCTACATGTAGATAACATTTGCAGCCACTTGGGGTAGTTTCTCTCTGTCCTTTTCCTGTTCACATCATATACAAAAGTTTTCTATATAATATATATGTTCAAACAGGAATGTGCATTGTTTATAAACTATACTTTTAAATTTTTCCACTTAACTGTTTTTTTTTTTATGTATCTGGCATAATCTAGGGATTTGTAAATGTCTCTTTAAAGTATTTCTCAAAAACCAGAATTATGGACTAGAATATTAAGTAATTAAATGATGTGCTTTTGAGAAATGTCTGCAAGTTCATCTACTTGGCATTTCATGTTCCTCTCTGTATGTGTAGCCCTGACTGGCTGTCCTGAAATGCTCTCTGTAGACCAGGCTGGTCTCAAACTCAGCTATCTGCCCACCTCTGCTTCCAGAGCCCTGGATTAAAAGTGTATGCCTCTATGGCCTGGCTCTGTTTCTCTTCCTAGATGCCATTCCTGCCACTTTCCTTGTTTCCCTGGCAAAGACTTCAGTTTCTAAGAATGTGCTTCTTCCTCTGTGGTATTGTCCCTTAGGGACTTCCTCTGTCTTCCAATAATTCCTATAATACAGCTCCACTTTCTCAATAAGTTCATTGTTTTTAATAGCTGAGTAGTACTCCATTGCGTAAATGTACCACATTTTCTGTATCCATTCCTCTGTTGAGGGACATCTGGGTTGTTTCCAGCTTCTGGCTATTATAAATAAGGCTGCTATGAACATGGTGGAGCATGTGTCCTTATTACATGTTGGAGCATCTTTTAGGTATATGTCCAGGAGTGGTATACCTGTGTCTTCTGGTAGTACTATGTCCAATTTCCTGAGGAACCACCAAACTGATTTCCAGAGTGGTTGTACCAGTTTGCAATCCCATCAGCAATGGAGGAGTGTTCCTCTTTCTCCACAACCTCTCCAGCATCTGCTGTCACTTGAGTTTTTGATCCTAGCCATTCTGACTAGTGTGAGGTGGAATCTCAGGGTTGTTTTGATTTGCATTTCCCTGATGACTAAGGATGTTGAACATTTCTTTAGGTGCTTCTCAGGCATTCGATATTCCTCAGTTGAGAATTCTTCGTTTAACTCTGTACCCCATTTTTTTAATAGGGTTATTTGATTCTCTGGAGTCTAACTTCTTGAGTTTTTTGTATATATTAGATATCAGCCCTCTATCAGATATAGGATTGGTCAAGATCTTTTCCCAATCTATTGGTTCCTGTTTTGTCCTATTGACAGTGTCTTTTGCCTTACAGAAGCTTTGTAATTTTATGAGGTCCCATTTGTCAATTCTTGATCTTAAAACATGAGCTATTGGTGTTCTGTTCAGGAAATTTTCCCCTGTGCCCATGTGCTTGAGACTCTTCCCCATTTTCTTTTCTATTAGTTTCAATGCATCTGATTTTATGTGGAGGTCCTTGATCCATTTGGACTTGAGCTTTATCTAAGGAGATAGGAATGGATTGATTTGCATTCTTCTACATGCTAACCACCAGTTGAACCAGCACCATCTGTTGAAAATGCTGTCTTTTTTTCCACTGGATGGTTTTTAGCTCCTTTGTCAAAGATCAAGTGACCATAGGTGTGTGGGTTCCTTAATGGATTTGCTTCATTGCTCTGTTGCAGTGATTTCCAAACCCTTCATGGATAGACACTGCCTTCTGCTTTTCTCTCCATCCCCATCTCTCAGCAGAGGAACTCATGGAGAGTGAAACATGATTGAGCGAATGAAATGTCTTCTCTGTAAGTTTAGCCTTGTGCCATTTACATAATGATGAACAATTAGAGAAAGTATGAGTTTTCATTTTTGCGGCACAACTTCTAGTGTTAAATGTCTTTGAAATTCTACTCTTTTATTTTTGTGTCTCTGATGGCTTTAGTGAAAATACATCAATAAATTATGCTTTAATAATCTTCAAGATAATGGACCTAAATTTGAGGACTAGTAGATAAATTCAAGCTTTTGAGTCCCCCCAAAAGAGAAAGATTGAGTTTTGATTTTTCTAACTGCCTTTTAGCATCCTTGCAGGTTTGGTGTGCAGTCCTGCATGCTGGGTGGATTTCAAGTGGGATCACTTTATTGTAAGTTCTTACACTGTGTGACCACTGTAATATGTAACAGATATTTGTTGAGAGAGATGGTGCCATTGTAAACCAAGTTACTGTTTATTCTGTTATTTCTTTCTCCTTGTTTCTTTTAGAGTCATCTGAGAATCTTTAAGCCCTCTGTTTTCCTATGTGTAAGCTGGCTTTGAACACCTGATCTTTTGTGTACCTCTGGGTCAGAGATACATAGAAAACATATCACTGTACCATAACTTTATTAAATGAAAGAGAACAGAGCATTTAAGAGTAAATAAAATGCCTACTGATGCAAAGGTGTTGTGTGGTATGATAGTCAGCAAACATTGCTTGTATTGACTTTTGAACTATGTATGGTATGTAGTTCTTTTTAGGTACACCGTGCAGTAGCTAGTGGTGGGTAAGAGATATGTGATAACTGAGTTCCCTTCCTCTCTGACTTTTTTTTTGGGGAGGGTTGAGTGTGGGGGGGTGGGTGTGGGCATGTAGGCATATGTGTATATAGGTGTTTTGTAAACATATGATTTAGTTCATTTTAGTCATCTGTAACATCCACAAATATTTCAGTCAAGCGTGTAATCTTCTCTCATACTGCCTCAGAGTTTGTTCTGTGAAACCATTCATTCTCCTTAGTGTTAATTCACAGCAAATTATATCATCCTTTTCAGGTTGATTTCATAGAGTGTTAAGTGCTATTTAAATCTTTGGTAGATATGAAGCCATTTATTTTGCCCTAATCACTTAAAATAGCATGAGCTTATCAAGAGGAGTTTTTCTCTGTTTTATGTGTAGCCCAGTCTGCTCTTGACTCACAAGCATGCTTCTGCCTTTAGGTCAGTGGGCACTTGTCCCAGCCATGTTTTCTTTTTCCCTTCGTTCCTAATTTCTCTCAGGAACAAATGGCAGCACAGTTCAGCATTAGAAACTTGTAGCTGAAGGTGCTAACCTAAACATCAGTGCCAGGATATGAACGAGACTTAATAGACTAATTAATTTGTCTACTGCACCCTGACCTGGGAATTACACACAACAGGCTATACTTATGGAACCCAGAGCCCGGGATCCAGAGTGGGGAAAAGGCAACTTTTGTATGCTTTCTCTACCAACATACAATGAATACTGGGTTCCTTTTAGAAAAATAGGTATTGAAAGTGGAGCCTTATTCCATTGCATGCCTTTGAAAGTATGGTGCTGAATGGTTTTTGTCGTTGGTATTTCAATTCCCTTGTTTTACTGGTTATAGTTTTGACAAATAAAACCTTCATGTTTCTGATCCTAATATGGATAAGACGCTGACCTCTAGGGGACTACAGTTATTATATAACACCATGGTTTCTGTATTATCTATTCTGATATGGTATGTTCTACCTAAAATCACTGTAACTGAGAAAAAAAAAAAGCGAACATGAAGCTTGATTGACACTTCAAAACATGTTTATGTTGTTTATGTTCTGCTTTTCTCACTATGAGATCTCGGAATTCACACTTCTCTCAGCAGGGAGATGCCTTTTGTTTCCTCTTATGTTCTATACCTCACTTCTCCATCCTAGAAATACTTCTAAAACTATAGTTCAAGGCAGTTAACATTGGAGTGCCATAGGATTCATGCCCCTGCATGGCAGCTGGCCTGCACAAGTCTATTCCTATCAGCCTGCCATCTTATGGAACCTGTATCTCCCTGTAATGACTAGATCCATTCCTGTTTGAATATTATTTAGAACAGCGCCTTAGCAGTTCAGAAGCTTTGGGCATTGGAGATGCTCACTAAACCACAGATGTTTCTTGAGCTAGGCACTCTTCCAGGTACGGTCGATATGGTGGTGAAGACTGCCATTTCCTGATCCTGCTGTGGCTTGCATAGTGGAAGCCGTACACAGAGAAGACCCATAGTTATGATGCATAAGACAAGGCTGTAAAGGAAACAGTGCCATGGATTAAAGCTATAAAGTAACTAGTGTGTGTGTGTGTGTGGGGGGGGGTACTAGAGGAGACCAGCTAGGTGAAATAAATTTGAGGCCTTGCTCATGAGATGGTAGCCTTTGGGTACATGTTGCTCTCATGCAGTTGTTGGCAGTACCTTCACTTAAAGAAATACAGAAGGGGGCTGGAGAGATGGCTCAGCGGTTAAGAGCACTGACTACTTCTTCCGGAGGTCATGAGTTCAAATCCCAGCAACCACATGGTGGCTCACAACCATCTGAAATGATAACTGACTCCCTCTTCTGGAGTGTCTGAAGACAGCTACAGTGTACTTACATATAATAAATTATTTTTTAAAAAAAACTGCTTTAGTAGAGAATTCTTTGTTTAGCTCTATGCCCCATTTTTTAATAGGGTTATTTGGTTCTCTGGAGACTGACTTCTTGAGTTCTTTGTA